>JACEEZ010019304.1:84098-104855 GCA_016584305.1 Chionoecetes opilio | reverse complement strand
TGAAGGCGTCGGCGAGCGCCTTGGCGAGGGACCTTATCCTAGTACCCGACGCAAATCTCTTCAGGAAGGCCTGTTCGTTTCGCAGGGGTCCGATGTGGGGCTCGGCCGCGGCGTACCACGTCCGGGGGACGTAGGACCGAGAGCGAAGAACTTGACGTACCGAAGATGCCGGCGCTCCTCCGTGGATCAGTTGACTGTCCTCGGAAAGAGGTAGATCTGTCACAGCGTGAATCGCTTGGCCCATCCACCGCGTGATGGTGAGGCCCCAGGCCGCCGTATCGAATGGTCTCGGGGCTCGGCATCCCGCCAGCACGATTGCAGATACTCTAGAGAGGCTCGCGAGTAGTCCCACCGCGGCTGGAACTGGCGACGGTGGGAGCTTGAGTCCCGCGATGAGTTCTGTCCCGAGTCCCGATGTCCTCCGTGGAGGTGGTCATCGGGCATGATCTCGGGCTGGTCTGATCGCTTGATCGCCACTTGTCCTGAATAGTGTGAAGAGCGGATTTGCGGTCCGGACGAATGGGGTGTTTGGGCTTCGCGCGACGCCACTTGTGGTATTTGAGTGAGAGCCTCATCCCGTTGGCGTTCTTCGACGAGGACTTATCGCTGGGAAGAAAGCGGGCCATGATCGAGGCCCTCAGCTCCAATGAGGGCTCGGAAGACCTCACCAAGCGGGCCATCGTTGATCTCAAGGCCGACTTGTCGCAGAAGACCCTCGCGGACTTCGTGACCAAGTCGTCGCGAATGTTCTTCGTCACCCTGGGGATCGACGACGGCTTCCTGGAGACCGACCTGGCGGAGTGGCACGACGACCCTCGCTACGTCGCCGCAGCCCGCAAAGTCAACGGCATCCGGGTACTGAACGACTTCGCCGAGCGTGGCGTCGCCCTGATGGAAGACTACAATTTGACCCTCACCAAGGACGAGGACCAGACGCAGTACATCCTGCAGGTGGTGGAGGCACACCGGGGAAGATTTCCCGACGCCAACAAGAGCACCGTCACCCGGCCTCACTGATTTTCGAAAGTCGAAAAATAAGTGTCATCCTAGTGGTCGCATGAAGGGCTGTGCGTTGGGCGGACTCGTGGCCTGTGTACTTTTTCGGACGCCGGATTGTTCGTAAGGTTCTGAAGCGTACGCTCCAGTACCGCGGCGTCTGGGATGTGGAATATCGGTGCGATACCCGCATGAGCATAGGTCGCTGAAAGGGTGGTTGCCGCGTCCTGGGCCACCCGTCTCTGGGCCTGTTTTTCTTTGAGGGCCTTCTTACGCACTGGGTAATGCATGGCCCGTGTGCTGTGGGCCCCGCTGCACTGTACGCAACATTTTACCGTTGCATCGCACTGAGAGAACGTGTGATCGTGCGAGGAGCACTCCGAGCATACCTTGAATTCAGGTGGCTTAGGGCACTCCTTGGTGATGTGACATTCCACCACATAGCAGCGGTCACACGTCCGGAGCGGGTTGTATGTCTCCTCGCGGATCTGAGACGGGGGGATCGACATGGCGAACAGACGAAGCCCGCTCGTGCATACCTTGCGGGCCATGTCATTGGTGGAGAACTCGATTTTTAGCGTATTCGAGTTTGGGAACTTGAACACGTCCGTGACCTTGGCCCAGTTATGCACCTCCTCCTTGATCTCTGCAGGCGAGTGTTCACAGACGATTTCATCAAGGCGGAAGCAGATCACTGAGCGTAAAGCGCGTAGTTCGGGGGGCATGACGGCGGTAAAACCGGCGGCCGACAGGCGCTGAAGCGTCTCCTCCGTGAATAGGGCATCAGAATCCCCGTCCGAGGACGTGAGCACAATAACCGCGTCATGTGTCGGGATGAATCTGGTGACCTTCACTTTAGGTGCAAGGATGTCCAGGAGGGACCACTGGACACAGAGTTCCCTCGATCGAGTGTTTAATGCGGCCCATTTTTCCTGGGTCGTTGTTAAAAAACACAACACACACCAACTCGCCGGGTCACCGCCTCGCGCAGACACCTCATACCCAGATGAGCAGGTGGGAGGCGTAGCACCGGATGATACTGGGGAACATACACAAGGAGGAGCAGGTGGGAGACGCACCACTGTATGACACAGGGGAACACTGACACACCAGGCACAAACAAACTGCAGGGGTGACTGGGTTAAACACAAGTACACTGGGTGGGTGGGACTGAAGGCGAACTAGGGGAAACACAAGCACGCTGAGACTGACTGAAGGCACTAGGGGAACACCACACAGTACCACATCAGGGTGAAGTGCGCGGCAGGATCGGCTGGGTATAACCTGATAAACCTTTAGGGCGTGCAATAATTGAGTGGGGCTGTGTCATCGCTGGTGGTGTGTGGCAACAACTTTAGTGACGTTTGGCAGTTTTTAATTTATGATAGGTAGCTTTTTTAGAGTGCGGAGTTATGAGTCTTTTTGTCTGCTGGCTGCTCTCGGGGCAAGATGTTAAGATGTTACTGCTAGTCGATCACATGGTTTTATTAGTCCTCTTGATTGATGATTGATGATTTCGGGCAGGGTTTGAGGTGCCGCGGATTTCTGTGTGGGGAGGGAGGAGTCTTAAATGCGGGGTGAAGCGCTATTTATAGATGGAGTCTGCCTGCCACGCAGCCTATTGGCGGCGCTGATTGGTAGATAGCTGATGGGCGCTGATTGGCTGCTTCACTCAATCAGTGACGTTAAGTCATATTCGCTCTGGGTAGCGCTTGGATGGGTCCATCCATGACCATGGGACCATCACTCAGTGGCGTTAAGCCACTGAGTTTCTGAGGAGTTTTTTGACGGGTGACCACCCACTGTCTCTGTTTGCGTTGTCGTTTGTCTATGTCTGTGTGAGCGTGCCAGTTCACCCGATAGAGTCCTCTGAGTCCTGGAGACGATCCCTGAAGGTTGGGCACGTAGGCCCATTACATGAGGGGACCCCTTAGAGGGGTGTTAAAGGGACTCAGTAAGGTGGGCCATAGGGACACTGATAGGATAGGTTTAGTCCCGCAAGGGGCGATAACGGGGCTGGTTCGACGCCTGGAGGCGGCCAGACATAGCCCTCCCGTTGTCGTAGGATATAATATACTGGCATTGCGTTAGATTCACCACCCCCATATACTAGTTCTGTGCTTTGTGTCCTTTGTCGCTACCATGAAAAACGGGAAGTATTCCCGCCCAGGCTTTGCTCCAGGAGCCAGAGCCCGCCTGCCAACACCCCCAGCTCCAGCACCTGCATCCTCCAAACGTGTGCGCCGCCTCTCCTCCTCCACCGACGGTTCTCCCCCTTCAGGGAAGTCTGCCACCCCACCTAAGCCTGCCCCTAAGAGACCTAAGAACTCCACACCTCGACCGTCTGATGCCCCGACCGCTGCTCGCCGCCACTCTTCTACTGCTCATCGTCTGCCTGCTGCCCTGCCTGCAGCTGCCACTCTTCGTCCTGCCTCGCCGATTGCGTCCACCTCCAAGGCTGCCCTTCCCCCCCCCCCCCTCTGGACAGCGCAGATACTGCACCACCCATCCTGCCTACATCCTACATCCATCCTACAGTTCCTGCTCTCTCCTCCACAAACACTGATGAAGAAGGCTTCACCACCGTACACAGGAATAAGAGACGACAGGCCCCTACATCCCCGCCCCAGTCTCCAGCTAAGTCGGGAAACGACCATCGCCCCGCACAACGCCCTGTTCCTGCTCCTGTCCCTCACTCCACCCGGCCTGCGGTGTGTGTGACTCGTCCCCAGCCGCCCTCCACCAACTACCCAGCCTTCCGCGTCCCACATCAGGAGCACTACCTCTCAAGCTACGAGGCGGTGGCTGCCCTAGAGGAGACTCACCCCCACCTCCTCATGAAAAACCTCATCGGCAGGGACGGGAGCTCCGTCCTCCTACCAAGAAACGAGGAAACTTTTACCACTCTCGATGCTCTGGCGACCGACCCTTCATCCCCAGTCCAGCTCCTCAAGCTACACCCACAAACCCGGCTCACCAAGGGTGTTGTGATGGGTTACCCTTTGCGGTTGCCCCTGTCGCTCCTCCATCGCCACCACCAAGTGGAGGAGGCGACGCGTTGCATGATGCCGAGAACACAGGAAGAGACCCGGCAAGTACTGATCTCCGTCCGAGGTCCCCTCCCCGCTCAACTCGACCTAGGGAACTGGGGCTCCTTCTACCTCCGGCCGTACACGCCAGAGCCCTTCCGCTGCTTCAAATGCAAGAAGTTCGGCCACCACCAGGCCAACTGCTCCCGTCCCCCCACCTGCGGCATTTGCAGCGCCCAGCACCCGACAGAAACATGTCTGGAGAAATACAAGCGGAAGGAGGAGGTCACTCACCGATGCCCCAACTGCGCGGAGGTCGCCACCACGCCTGGAACAAAGGTTGCCCTGTTCGACAGGAAAAGGTAGACCAAGGCCGCGAGCGGCAAGTAACATGGGTGCAGGCGGCTCAACAAACTGCCGCAGTCCCCGCTCCTCCCGGCACTTTTGTCTGGGGCCAGCAACGGCATGGCCTAGGGCCGTCCCAACCACGCCCCCAACCGGAGGACTTCCCCCCGCTGCAAGAGCCCGTCCGACCTGCTGCTCCACCCCCACCACCGAGGAAGACGGAGGCCCCACTCCCGCCCCCGCCCCCACCGTCTCAACCTGCCCCTCAGCTCTATCTTCCCAAAGGCAGCATAATCATAACACAAAAAGATATCAGGGATCTAGCCAAGGAAATTTCAATGGCTGTGGCGAAGCTAGTGACCGAATCCCTGGGGGCCAAAATCGACCTGACCGCCCTCGAAACGGCAACCAACAAAGTCGCGAGTCAGGTCGTCCTGAGGGCGCGGGAGTCCACGGAGGCTCACCTACACAGTCCACCGCTGCCACCACCAACAGTGCCCGACACACTCCAGTGCCCGACTCCGCCCCCGCAGGACCTCCCTCCTAGAGGCGGCACGCAGGGATACAGTAGATGTATTCCTCCTTCAGGAGACACTGCTGCCTGAGGGGTCCACTATCTCCCTCCCTGGGTTCCGAGCCTTCCACTGCCCACGGGAGCATCGAGCGGGTGGTGGACTTGTCATCCTGGCTCGAAACTTCCTCCGGTGCCATCAGGATCAGCAGCCCCTCCCTTGTGGTGAAGGAGTAGAAGTGCAGGCCGTCACTCTACGCCTCCCCTACCTCGACCTGCTTGTGTACAACCTGTACCGGCCACCAGAAGCGGTCCTTGACCTGGAGGAACTGTTTGGCCTCGCAGCCACGGAGAGTGTGCTTCTAGCTGGCGACTTCAACGCACATCACCCGTGGCTCCACTCCCCCTCCCCCACCAATGCAGCCGGCCACCACCTATATGGTTCGTTCAGGGACTCTGGACACGTCCTACTCCTGAACGATGTCCGGAGCCCGACACACGTCCAGGCGGGGAGGCTCGACCTGGCGTTCGCCTCCTCCACCATCGCCCCGACTCCGACCTGGTCGCTTCACCCCACCCTCACAAGCAACCACTTCGGAGTCCTCCTGGACATGACGGTCCGCCTCGCCCCACCACCACGGCGACCACAACACTTTAACATGCGTCGAGCGGATTGGGGCCTCTTCAAGGCGACTTCCGAGGCTCTTTTCCAGGAAGCGGACCTTGACATCCCACGGGACGACCGTGCGACCCTCCTAAGTGAGACTATACTCCGTGCCGCCCACCAGGCAATCCCTCTCACCAAAGAACATTCCTGCACGTACAAACACGCCTGGATTTACGGCCCCAGGGTGAGTGAGCTGAATAGACGGGTGAATGCGGCGCGGAAGGCCCACAGAAGAAATCCCATCCCCTCCTCCCGCTGCTACCTGAGATGCGTGGCCCGTCACGCCCAATCGGAGAAACGACGCCTCCAGGAGGAAGAGTGGCTTGCGTGGTGCAGGTCAATCGGCAGCCACACCCGCTTAGGAGACATGTGGCGCCGAGTGAAGCCCATGTATGGCCCTCGTTCTCCCCCTCCGCCTACACACCCGGCACCATCGGAAGAGGCAGAGAGATTAGCGAGACTTTTCTCTGAGCGCACCTCTCCTCTCCGCCTCCTCTCCGTTCCTCCCCCACGCCACACGGAGGATACAGGAAGACCTGGAGATCACAAGGTCTCGGACCATCACTGAAGCCTGTTCCATGGAAGCAGCCACTGATGCCCCCTTTACACCACGGGAGCTGACGGTCGCCCTTCGCTGCGGGCCTGACACATCACCAGGCCTCGACAAAGTAAGCTATTCCATGATATCACACCTTGGGGCTCGAGGCATGGATGAGCTGCTTGCGACCTACAACCAGTCGCTGGAGGCAGGAACCCCACCGGGTATATGGAAGATCGCAACGATCATACCCATTCCAAAGCCCAAAGACCCCGGTGCCATGCGTCCCATCTCTCTTCTCAGCTGCCCAGGGAAAGTAATGGAAAGGCTGGTCCTTGCACGCCTCCGTTGGCAGATAGGTGAACTCCACCACCGTCTGTTCGCCTTCCAGTCCCGCAGAAGTGCCACCACCTGTCTCATGACTCTGATTGGGGAGCTCCGCTCACGCTTGGGTCTGGTAGTTTTCCTCGACCTCGAGAAGGCCTTTGAGCTGGCAAGCCCATCTGCAATACTCGAGGCCTTAGCGGAGAGAGGAATCGGGGGCCGCCTCCTGCAGTGGATAGCAGGATTCCTATCAGGGCGCAGCGCTCGAGTGCGCTTCCAGGGTAGTCTCTCCACCGCGCACGCCCACACTCTCGGCACCCCGCAAGGCAGCTGTTTAAGCCCCTTCCTCTTTAACATGCTAATGGAGAGACTCCTCGAAGACTCATACGGCCCAGGGGTCCGCCTCCTCTGCTACGCCGACGATCTCGCCCTATACATCCCAAAACACAGCCACCAGGCCCGCGCACCACTTGCCTTGGGCCAACTGCAGCGTCGCTGCACTTCTCTGGGCCTTAAGATCAACCCAGATAAGTCCAGCTACATAACCTTTGGCCTCCCTCCCCTTCCGCAGCCCTTTCAGATTGATGGCAATCCCCTCCGGCACGTCACCACTCACCAGTACCTGGGCGTTTGGTTTGATACCAACCTCTCATTCCGACCCCAGGTACGCCACCTACGAGACCGAACTGCGGCGCGGGTTCGAATACTGCGGTGCCTGTCTGGGTGGGGCACCGGGGCCACCCAAAAGGTTAAAAGAATGTTTTACACCGCAGCGATTCGCTCCGTCCTGGACTACTGTGCCCCCTGCCTCCCGGCCATCGCCAAAAGTCATTTTCAATCCCTTGAAGTAGTCCAGAACGGGGCCCTAAGAGCCATCCTAGGCGCACCACCGTGGACATCCGTGGCCACGATGAGGGAGGAGTACGGCCTGCCCACCATCCAACACCGCATTCTGGCTCGGACGTCGATCGTCATGGTGGCGTACATGCGTCGTTGGCCTGCAGCTCCACTAACCAGACAGTACTGCCACGCCTTCCAGCGCCCCCCAGCAGCTGGCCCAGACAAGGACTGCGTACACGCAGCAGCGGATTCCGCCAGGACCCTGGACGTGGCCAGGGCCGTACGCTGCGACCCCGACCTACCCCTCCCAGACCACCTCCCGTTGGCACCTTGGGCCCCACCGCTCTTTACCATCACCACCTCCCAGCTAGTGAGACCCAGGGACCTCCTACCCACCCATCTCCGGCAGGAGGCGCTTGCCCTTATAGCCTCATGCTATGGCCCATCGACGGCCATCTACTACACCGATGGCTCAGTCGGCACAAATGGTGCGGCGGGCGCGGCATTTGTGTGTGGGGCCTACACTGAAGCCCACAGACTCCCAACCTACACCACGGCCTTTCAGGCGGAACTAGCGGCACTGCTACTGGCCCTAAAGCACGCATCCGAGGCCCGTCACAACACCATCCACCTCTTCTCGGATTGCCTCGCTGCGCTTCACGCTCTCAACTCCACTCCCAAAGACATCTTTGAACTCCTATCTGCCATCCACTACCAGTTGGCCCTCCTCTACCGTGACGGCACCAATACCCACCTATATTGGGTCCCGGGACACGTTGGTGTCCCCGGGAATGAGAAGGCAGACACTGCGGCTGAACTTTCTGGAGAAAGAGAGCAAGTCACCTTCTCATTACTCCGCAGCGCCTCTTCCATCAAGGCCGCAGTGGACAGAGCGGCACTGAGAGCCACCCGCTGCCTCTTCGAGGATGCAATGGAGGAGGGGTCAAGGTCGGTGACGTGGTACGCCACAGCAACCCAACGAGAACCCCTCACCCTTCCACCAGGTTTACCTCCAAGGGTAGTGTCCTGCCTAATTCGACTCCGCCTTGGCTACCGATGAGCCTCACAGATCCTGCAGACTGCCCCTGACCAATGCCCGTACTGCTTCGAAATCGAGGATGATCCCCTCCACCACTACATCCTCCGATGCCCAGTGACCCAGGCCCTCCGCCACCATGTGGCCTGGATCCCGGACACAGACAACGAAGCAGCGGCACTAGCGATAGCCTCTGCCTCAACTCAAATGCTCGCAAATCTTTGTAGCAGATACCCTCCGCCTTAAAAAAAAAATTAGCCCTTGCAGCAGTCAGCCCCCGACGGGCTCTTAGTTAGCCCGTGTGCCCCCCCTAAAAAGGGAGCACAATAGAAAACAACAACACAACAACGCATCTATGCGTCTGTAACACCTCTCCAACATTACGTTGAGGACTGCCCGAAGACCACACCCTTTCTATGTAAGGATGGGGCGGTCACGACGGCACAAATCATACAACAAACACCGTCTGAAGCGCTACAAAACATGATTAGAGCTGCACCGCCACCAAGGTAACACTAACACTTACAACCACTCCTAATCTTTAAAAAAAAAAAAAAAAAAAAAAATCACCTACAATTACGGCAATGAAGACAGACAGCAACAATCATCAGAGAGGTGCATCTGACACTACACTATATGTGAGTAAGTCAGACTCCCCTCTTTATGAGCTCGCTAGACTGTCTGCACACTGAACCAGTCAATTTTGGACTACCAGAATTCACCTGTGGGCCGCCTAGAGCAGTAAAGGCCCACGTCACCATTCTAATGGTGACAAATCTTTCAATCAAGCATCTAAGTCTCCTCCCTCCCCACACAGAAATCCGCGGCACCTCAAACCCTGCCAAAAATCATCAATCATCAATCAAGAGGACTAATAAAACCGTGTGATCGACTAGCAGTAACATCTTAACATCTTGCCCCGAGAGCAGCCAGCAGACAAAAAGACTCATAACTCCGAACTCTAAAACAGCTACCTTTCATAAATAAAAAATTGCCAAACGTCACTAAAGTTGTTGCCACACACCATCAGCGATGACACAGCCCCACTCAATTATTGCACGCCCTAAAGGTTTATCAGGTTATACCCAGCCGATCCTGCCGCGCACCTCTCCCTGATGTGGTACTGTGTGGTGTTCCCCTAGTGCCTTCAGTCAGTCTCAGCGTGCTTGTGTTTCCCCTAGTTCGCCTTCAGTCCCACCCACCCAGTGTACTTGTGTTTAACCCAGTCACCCCTGCAGTTTGTTTGTGCCTGGTGTGTCAGTGTTCCCCTGTGTCATACAGTGGTGCGTCTCCCACCTGCTCCTCCTTGTGTATGGCGATCACAGGTCCAGCTCGCGTGGACAAGACCATGGGTGAATGACACACACACACACACACACACACACACACACACACACACACACACACACGCACACACACACACACACACACACACACACACACACACACACACACACACACACACACACACACACACACACACACACACACACACCTCGTAACGACATTCCCACCTCAAGCTACATTACCTTAACCGCACACTCAAGTCAATAGGGGGAGAGGGAATGCAGGGAGGAAGGACAAGACGGGGAAACACAAGAGGGGAGGAAGAAGGGATGAGGCAAAGAGGAGGAGGGAAGCGAGGAGAGGATAAGAGAAAAGAGGAAGGAAAGGGAAAAAGTAAGAGGAAAAATGAAGGACAAAGAAGGGAAGGAGGGTAGGATGATAGGAGGACATAACATCCGTGTAAGACGAAACATCAGTGAAGAGAAAGAGAAGGAAAAAGAAAAAGAAGGAAGGATGCGAGGGGAGAAGAAGATGGGTAAGAAAAACTAGAAAGGGGAGTAGAGTAAGAGGAGAAAGAGAAAGAGAAAAGCATATGTAGGGAGGAGAAGATGAATGAGAGGAGGAGAAGAAAGAGAGAGAAAGAGAAGAAAAAGAGTGATGAAAGAGAAATAGAAGGAAAGGAATGCATGGAGGAGAGAAGAAAGAGAGAGAAGAGAGAGAGAGAGAAGGAGCAGGAGGAGAGAGAGAGAGGAGAGAGAGAGAGAGAGAGAGAGAGAGAGAGAGAGAGAGAGAGAGAGAGAGAGAGAGAGAGAGAGAGAGAGAGAGGAGAGAGAGAGAGAGAGAGAGAGAGAGAGAGAGAGAGAGAGAGAGAGAGAGAGAGAGAGAGAGAGAGAGAGAAAAGAGAGAGAGAGAGAGAGAGAGAGAGGAGAGAGAAGAGAGGAGAGAGAGAAGAGAGAGAGAGAGAGAGAGAGAGAAGAGAGAGAGAGAGAGAGAGAGAGAGAGAGAGAGAGAGGGGGGGGGGGGGGGAGAGAGATAGACCTCAAAAAATATTGCTGAGAATCGTGACGCCCTGGTGACTATTCTCAAGTTTATTGACAACATCACCGCCACACAGGCAGCCTCAACAACCTTTCCGTCAATAGTATTCCCTGCTCCACCCGAGGACACTGCCTTTACAAGGATTGGAGCCATCACATCGCACGCCACAGCGAGCCCCGTGACTGGTGGACCTCAGGCAAGCCGCGCCAGCTGTAGATAAGTTCTACCAACACAGTCACCACAGGCACACAAATAGACTCTCCTGACCTTAACCACTCTCCTTCCAGATCAGCGCCTGCAATCACTGAAGTGTCACCCCCTCAACCTCCCAAGACCCAACACACCCTTCCATCAACCACTGGTACACCGGCCAACGTCACCCTCACCGACACCCATACGTCACAAACACCCACGTCTAGTGCCACACACCAACCCAAGGACACAGCAGCCAACACTACCACTAGCGACGATCCCATCCTCCGCGTACCTCCCAGCCTACCACACACATCCCTGCACCGAGAGGTCAAAATCCAGGTGATCAAGGGAAACTCCGAACAGATACAGCTACAGCAGAAACAGCATAGGAGATTTTGCTCACTCCTTCATCGTCCCACACAACTCAGACATCATGCAGGCTGCATCAACCCAGGCAGGGAAATGACCCCATCCACTTCCTCCACACCAACATTGACACCCTACTTTTCCAGCACTCCTGCAACCATCTCATTGTTGTAGGGGACATGAACCATCATCTGGTTGCGAGGCAGTACGAGGATTTACTGACTGAGTACGGCCTTAGCAACCATGTCAACATCCCCACCTACACCTCTGGCTCCTCCCTGGACCCCGTCATCACAGATTTGCCAGACGAAGTCCTGGGCATGGTCGGATCTTCGGACCACTCTGCCGTGCTCACCACCATCAGCACCAATGTGGTACGCGACAAGACAACTGCCCACATCAACTGGCTTAGGTCTCGGGGAGATTGGGACAGTCTAAAGAAAAACTTGGACTCCATTGTGTGGACGGAGCTTCTCCACGGCGATGTAAACACACAAGTGGAGACCTTCACCAACCTCCTTCTGTCCCTCCAGAAAAAAACATATACCCAGCCAAACCTACAAATCCAAGCCCCATGATCAGCCCCATGATCAGGTTTGGTTTTCAGTGTAGGAGAGCTGCTGCCAACAAGAGCAGGGCCTGGCTGCGGTACAAGTCCCACCCTTCCCAACTCAACAAACATCTGCACAAAGAAGTTTGCAAGACCATGTGCCGGTTCGAAAAGCAGGCCATACAACGCTGGAGAGAAGACATAAAGGCCAAGTACAGCGGCCAGTCAGTGAGCAGTAAGGAGTGGTGGTGTGGAGTGAAGGAGCAGCAAGGCCTCTTTGCTGACAACACCATTCCTTCGCTCACCAGGCCAAACGGGTCGGTGGCTGTCCGCGACAAGGACAAGGTTGAGCTGTTGGCAGCTCATTTCTCATTACAGATGTCGGTGCCAGACAGACAGACCACTCACCACCATCTTTAACAATATCCTCGTGCAAGTAGCCCACGCAATGGAAAGAAGCAAGAGTGGTGGCCATACCCCCCAAAAAACAGCAAACGGGACCATAAAAACTACCGCCCAATTTCCCTCCTCACTTGTGTTGGGAAAATCCTTGAGTCCCTCATCAGCGCCAAAATCAACACCTTCTTGGACGCCCACCATCTCCTCAACTCCAAACAATTTGGTTTCAGGCAGGGAAGGTCAGCTGCAGACCTGCTCCTCCTTCAGTCTGCTTCCAGGAACATCTCACTGGATAGGGAATGTGTAATGCCCGTTATTCGGAAGAGATAGGATGGGAATTCCTATCATACAATTCCCGGGTTATGTCCGTAAGCAATTCAATCTTTTCGTTTCTCGGGAAATTTATCTTCCTTCTTTCATTCTCACTTCTATCTTCCTCCCTTCCTTTCACTCCTCCCCCCCCCCCCCCGACATTCCGGGTACGAGTCAAAATTCGTGGGACACTTATTTCGCGATCATTGATAACTAAAGGATTCAAAGCTTTTCATCCTCCCCTCACCCCCCTATCAGATCAAGGAACACTCCTAGATTCTTAATGTCCTTCAAAATAGTCACCATAGTGAAAGATCACGGTCATACATGGATGGGTTCGTCCAGTTATTCGCTAAATTGAAAGTCTACCAAATTTCTATTCAGACTACCATACCACGTCGCTCTAAAAAAACGCGTTCGAATGCTTGAAAGAACTAAAATAACACTTTCCCCGGATATTAGAGTAAACATATTAAATTCTTCTATATCAAAGTAACAGAACTGTATTATAGGCAGCCCTTTCATAGGTGCACTTGTTTCATTAGTTAATTAGTCATTCAGGGTCTATAAGCTCTTCAGGAGAGGCCAATATCATAGAATTCGAACATTCCCTTTCATCCCAACTTCACCTTAGCTACCATGAGGAGTCAGTCGTCTCTCCACTTCATTGTAGGTAAGCCCTCGACACCTCGCTCCTGTTTCCCCCCCTTCCTTGTTATATTATATCTATCTATATTTCTATATATATATAGGTACAGTTGTTCAGTTTCACTAACGCATAGAAGGCCTGCCCCATCCTTATAAGTGTTATTAACGGAGTCGTCTCTCCACTTCATTGTAGGCTTCGACGGGAGTCTCTCGCTCCTTCCTCTCCAGAAACCAGGCCACATGGTACAGTGAATCCCCACACCAACTCATTACTCTCACATTTTCTCCCCTATATATATATTCCATGTATACCTATAGTGCTCAGTTGATACGGACATAGGTGGTAGTTCTAAGAATGATTCTGTGAGGGAGGTTATGCTCTAAAGAGCTTGCCCGTTCCAAATTAGAGTTTATGTATGTGTCTAAGATCTCAAACAGAAATAATGTTTCATGGTGAATAAATAGGATGATGTTTCAAATATAGTTCCTGTGTTTATTGCAAAAACCCCAGGTGACTATTCCGCGTGTTAGGATAATACTTCCCCACACTTCCAAAAGAGTCAGCCTTACTCGGTATAATTCCACGTATCAACCACGACTACCAAGATAAATCTAATATATATATATATCTATTCAAACATGCCCAGGAAGTAAAACCATAGACCTACTTGTCTGAGCTGGTGGCAGCACTTCCCCTTAACTCATACCATTTCCCCTTAACCTTAACTCCTACCCCTTCCACTTAAATTCATTCCCATTTCAGTACTCTCCGCAGCGAGAAGTGTTCATACTATAATCAAATAGTGAAGTCATAAGACAAAGTTCAATTTTCAATACAGTTTCAACCAAGATATAATTTCCTATCAAATAACATCAACTCTTGTAGTTTTGCGGTGGGATTTTTTTTCTGTATCGGTCATAAGATACAGCAACAACCCTATAAAAACCCTGGCACCACACTGGTAGCAGCGGTGGGATATTATTTCCTACAAATAACAGCAACAGAATCTCACCTGGGAAAATAGCAAGATAAAGTCAAATTTCGGTAAATTTTCATACAGTAATCGATCATTATAGTAGGCTCATTAGATCTTTCCCCCATAAACCAAACACCCTACACACATGAACCATGACCATGTGGCAGTGAGCTGTAAGAAGCGAGCCGATACAGCCGTCTCAGCCGTCGCCGCCACAGCCAGCTGACCGCCGCAGCCTGCCGCACGCCGCAGCCACCATCACAGCCATCTCAGCCAGGCCGCATGCCGCATGCCGCACGCCTAGCCGCCCTTCACCGCTACAGCCGCCGCATGCCGCGCGCCTAGCCGCCACGCTCGCCTCATCGATGCCGCGCTTCACCGCCGTAGCCGCCCTTCACCGCTACAGCCGCCGCATCTAGCCGCCTCGACACCGCCAACATGTCGAAGAAAGGACGTGAAGCCGCGTCGGGAGGGAAGTCTTGGATCTCTCTCAGCCTACCCACTGACGTCGTCATGAGTTACGCTAATAACCCAAGCGCTAAGAACATGTACATCATCGCCGCTGTGAGCGACATCGTGGACGCCACCTCCAAGAAGGGCGACACAGACTCAGGCAGGGACACGCTCTTAGTTTCCAAGATCCTAGAGGAGTTTCCAGACAAGAAAATGGTTACCTTCTCGGTTGTCCCGTCGCCTAAGGTAGCCGAGCCATACAGCGCCATACTATCCATCCACCGTCTGACCAAGGACGCCAGCGACGTTTGCTGCGTCGATAGCAAGGAGCTCGACGACATCTGCTTCCGCACTCTCAAGCTTCAAAACCCGACCTACGGAGACCTCCTAGAAGACTAATCGAGGAGTGTTCAGTGCAGTGTTAGTTAAGCATTAGTTAAATGTTAGAAAATTGAGGAAGAATTATTTTGAACATGAACATTGATAATTTATTTTGTGGACCTGAAAGGTTAATACCTACTCTGTTTAGGGTAGTTGTAGCGTCACCCGGTTATTACTCTTGGGGAAATCAAATCGAAAAGTGTTAAATGTAAAACATTGACCAGGATTGAAAACAAATTGAGGGTCAGTATGTTCTTAATATATCCAGGTAAGAGGTTGATTGGGATACCAGTCTCTCATTGAATTTCATTAACAGACTCAGTCTGGTTCGGTGAGTCTTCAAGGTATTTTAATTCAAGTTACAATCAACCCGACTTGTGGTGTATTCAGGTGAAGATTAAGCGAAAAGTGTTAAATGTAAATTACTGAAATTCAAGGGTAGTGTAGGTCAGGACTAGATGAAACAATTTTGGTCTAGGAGATTTCTCATTTCTAGAATTCGGAGTGTCTTGGTTTTTCACGGGCTCAGCCTGGTTCAGTGGGAGGAGTATTTTAATTCGAGATAGTATAACTGACTCCTTCACTCACAGTCGACCAGCTTGAGGTGTGGCGGATATTTCAGGACTCGTAAGGCTCTCGTTATCTAACCTGAGAGTAGCCGGTGTGCGCCCCTGGGACGAACCTTCCGCCAAGAATACAGGTACTGAGTCAGGATTTGACGACCACGTTACTACCCAGGTCAGAGGTCGATTGGGATATTTCTTTTCATTGAATATTCGTGTAATCTAAACACAAGCAGACACCCGTTTTCAAAGAATAGAAGAATCTCCATTAAATTCACTCTAAATTCGTCCCGTACACACACCTCCTCTTGACGCAGCTTTAGAAAGGAAACAAAAGATCCGTGAGTAGTTAATTTGATATTGAAGAATTTAATTTTCCCGGAGAATAGACGTGTGTAATGCCCGTTATTCGGAAGAGATAGGATGGGAATTCCTATCATACAATTCCCGGGTTATGTCCGTAAGCAATTCAATCTTTTCGTTTCTCGGGGAAAATTATCTTCCTTCTTTCATTCTCACTTTCTATCTTCCTCCCTTCCTTTTCCTCCCTCCCCCCCCCCCCCCGACCTTCCGGGTACGAGTCAAAATTCGTGGGACACTTATTTCGCGATCATTGATAACTAAAGGATTCAAAGCTTTTCATCCTCCCCTCACCCCTCTATCAGATCAAGGAACACACCTAGATTCTTAATGTCCTTCAAAATAGTCACCATAGTGAAAGATCACGGTCATACATGGATGGGTTCGTCCAGTTATTCGCTAAATTGAAAGTCTACCAAATTTCTATTCAGACTCCCATACCACGTCGCTCTAAAAAAACGCGTTCGAATGCTTGAAAAGAACTAAAATAACACTTTCCCGGATATTAGAGTAAACATATTAAATCTTCTATATCAATGTAACAGAACTGTATTATAGGCAGCCCTTTCATAGGTGCACTGTTTCATTAGTTAATAGTCATTCAGGTCTATAAGCTCTTCAGGAGAGGCCAATATCATAGAATTCGAACATTCCCTTTCATCCCAACTTCACCTTAGCTACCATGAGGAGTCAGTCGTCTCTCCACTTCATTGTAGGTAAGACCTCGACACCTCGCTCCTGTTTCCCCCCCTTCCTTGTTATATTATATCTATCTATATTTCTATATATATATAGGTACAGTTGTTCAGTTTCACTAACGCATAGAAGGCCTGCCCCATCCTTATAAGGTATTAACGGAGTCGTCTCTCCACTTCATTGTAGGCTTCGACGGGAGTCTCTCGTCCTCTCCTCTCCCGAAACCAGGCCACATGGTACAGTGAATCCCCACACCAACTCATTACTCTCACATTTCTCCCCATATATATATTCCATGATATACTATAGTGCTCAGTTGATACGGACATAGGTGGTAGTTCTAAGAATGATTCTGTGAGGGAGGTTATGCTCTAAAGAGCTTGCCCGTTCCAAATTAGAGTTTATGTATGTGTCTAAGATCTCAAACAGAAATAATGTTTCATGGTGAATAAATAGGATGATGTTTCAAATATAGTTCTTGTGTTTATTGCAAAAACCCCAGGTGACTATTCCGCGTGTTAGGATAATACTTCCCCACACTTCCAAAAGAGTCAGCCTTACTCGGTATAATTCCACGTATCAACCACGACTACCAAGATAAATCTAATATATATATATATCTATTCAAACATGCCCAGGAAGTAAAACCATAGACCTACTTGTCTGAGCTGGTGGCAGCACTTCCCCTTAACTCATACCATTTCCCCTTAACCTTAACTCCTACCCCTTCCACTTAAATTCATTCCCATTTCAGTACTCTCCGCAGCGAGAAGTGTTCATACTATAATCAAATAGTGAAGTCATAAGACAAAGTTCAATTTTCAATACAGTTTCAACCAAGATATAATTTCCTATCAAATAACATCAACTCTTGTAGTTTTGCGGTGGGATTTTTTTTCTGTATCGGTCATAAGATACAGCAACAACCCTATAAAAACCCTGGCACCACAAATGGACACCTTTGTTGTGGCCTTGGACATTGCCGGAGCCTTTGACAGGGTGTGGCCCCAAAGTCTCACCGCAATCTGAGGAACCTTGAAGTGCGCGGCGCCCTGCTGCAGCTCATCCAGGACTACCTCCAAGACAGGACCTTACGAGTGGTGATCGCCCACACTTTCAGACAGCAACCCTTCCACGTCAGCGTCCCGCAGGGCAGCGTACTCATAAGAACCTAAGAATATAAGAAAATAAGGAAGCTACAAGAGGCCGTGAGAACTACACGTGGTAGTTCCTGTTACCTAACACTACCTATATCCACCTTTCATCCCCATCCATGAATTTATCTAGCCTCCCTTTAAAGCTCTCTAATGACTCCGCACTATCTACCTGTCTACTGAGTCCATTCCAATCGCTTACCACCCTATTTGTGAACCAATTTTTCCCTATATCTGTTTTAAATCAACGCTTCTCCAGCTTGAATCCGTTACTTCTTGTTCTACACTGGTTAATAGCCGTAAGAACTTTTTCTACCTCTCCTATATCAAATCCCTCTATCCACTTCAAAATTGCTATCAGATCACCCCTTACTCTGCGTCTCTCGAGTAAGTGTAAATGTAATAGCTTCAATCTCTTCTCATAACTAAAGTTACGCATCCCTTGAATAATTTTGGTCATCCTTCTCTGCACTGATTCTAAGAAGGCTATATCCATCCGGTAATATGGAGACCAAAACTGAACCGCATAATCTAGGTGAGATCTGACTAGAGCCAAATACAGCTTTAGAATAACTTCCACACTTCTACTTTTAGCACTTCTGGTGATGAATCCTAACACTCTATTAGCTCTATTTCTAGCCTCAATACATTGTTTCCTAGGTCGGAGATCTGACCTCACCCTCACTTCAAGATCTGTCTCACCTTCTAATCTTTTCAGTGATACATTTCGTATGGTGTGTCTATTACCAGGATTTTTTCTACCAACATTCATAACGCTCCACTTATCAATATTAAATTCCATCTGCCATCTGATTACCACTCATTAAGTTTATCTAAGTCTCCCTGCAATATGTTTACATCAGACTGTGATCCAATAATACTACCTACCTTAGTATCATCAGCAAACTTGCTGATATCACTGCTAATTTTCCTATCCAAGTCCTTGATGTAAATAAAAAATAGTAATGGACCCAAAACAGACCCTTGTGGAACTCCACCTGTCACCTGGCCCCATTCAGATTTAGTACCATTAATTGTAACCCTTTGTTGCCTGTCACTTAGCCAAGCTCTGATACAACAAAGAACCTTCTCATCTATTCCATGAGCCTTAACCTTATTTAAGAGTCGCTCGTGTGGTACCTTGTCGAATGCCTTACTAAAGTCCAGGTATATTATATCATAATCCTTATCATTATCTGCCGTCGCATAATCTTTCCTATAAAAACTCAATAAATTGGTGAGACATGACCTACCCTTGCTGAATCCATGTAGTGAATCATTGATCAAAATATGTTTTTCTAAATGTCTTTGATGTTTTTTGCAATAACAGATTCCAATAATTTATCTACCACTGACGTTAAACTAACGGGTCGATAAGTTGACTTTAGTCCTCTGGGTCCCTTCTTAAATATGGGGACTACATTTCCTTTCCTCCACAATAACGGCACATCGCCTATATCAACCGATTTCCTGAAAATGTGCGCTACCAACTCTACTGTGGACTGCACTACTCGGGCCTCTTCTGTGGAATGTCTACTTCAATGACATTCTCCATCTCATTCCTGATGCCCAGGCGTACGCTGACGACTGCACCCTTGCCTTCCCCTGCGACAGACGTGACTGGCAGGACACGGTGTGCCGAATTAACCTGGCATTGGATAGCATCGTCACCTGGAGTAGTCGATGGCAGGTCAGCCTGGCCCCTAACAAAACTCAGGCACTGCTTATCTCCGGCTGGCAAGACATCGCCAACCTGCCTGTGGCGGATATACAGCTTGAGGGCAGATCACTCCCGCTTCAGAGATCCATCTCCATACTTGGTGTGGAGTTTGATGCGGGACTGACCTTCACCAGTCATGCCAGGAGAGTTCTTAAAAACGCAGCCTGGAGACTCAGCTGTCTCCGGCGCATCTCCCACCTCCTGGATGCCAAAGGGGTTAAAGTCCTGTACAAGGCACAGGTACGTCCCCTCATGGAATACACCCCCTAGCCTGGTATTCCTGCCCGCCCTCTTACCTGGCCACATGAGACTGCGTCCAGAGAAGAGCCCAGCAACTGGTGAACGGCAAACGTCCCCACCTCGCGCCTGACTCCTTCCAACCCCTTCAGGAGCACAGGGACGTGTCATCTTTATGTGTCATGCACAAAGCACTCAATCTCCACACGCCCCACCTGGCAGCCATCAAGCTCCCCAGGCCCCCGCCGCCCCTTTAGTCCACCCGTGTCGCCCCATACAGACAGGAGCAAGTGACTGTGCCTTTCTCCAGGACAGAGCACCACCCGCGTTCCTTCCTACCCCGTTACGGCCGTCTGTGGAAACAGCTAGTTCGCCAAATCGACCTCCACCACCACGCCTCGCTATAAGACTTCAAGCGGGGGGTGAAAAGCTGGTTGATGGCCTAGATTTACTGAATATATAATGTATGTTTTATATTATATGTAGCTACTAGCCGCAAAGCCGCCCTCCGGGCGGACTTTTTGGCTAGCTCCTGCGGAGGGCTATTGGTGGGCCGAAGGCCCACCAAACACAGACTCTCCAGATTTCCCCTTCTAACTTTGCTGAAATCATGGATGTAGAAGTGTATGTATTAACGCCAACCCATTCACATCACCTCCAACCCATTCACTCACCCATTACCCATCACCCCCCACTCATTCACTCACCCATTACCCATCACCCCCCACCCATTCACTCACCCATTACCCATCACCACACACCCATTCACTCACCCATTATCCATCACCCCCCACCTATTCCCTCACCCATCACCCATCACCCCCAACCCATCACCCCCACCCATTCACTCACCCATCACCCCACACCCATTACCCATCACCCCACCCATTCACTCACCCATTACCCATCACCCTACATCAAGGTTTCCTCAATTCTCGCAACCCACTTTTTTTCACAATTCTCGCTAATAGGCTACTAAAAATAAAAAATAATAAAAGTGATCGGATCATCCCATAAGTGGGCTTAAAATGTTCCCCTGGTCGACTGGTTCCAAACGTGCCATATGATGGGATTGGTCATGGGGGCGGCACTATCGGACACACACACAGTAGACACACACACTTTCGCTATATTA
>JACEEZ010019304.1:77500-81925 GCA_016584305.1 Chionoecetes opilio | reverse complement strand
GTTTATTGGCAGTAGATGTACTCCCCAAAATACACATTTTCAGAAAAAATAACCTAATGTTTTAACATACTTTTATTACATGTTGAAATTGTTCCAAAACATAACCAGTTAAGTAATAATACAATTGTTATAAAGATATATGACTGTCAAACCGTTTGAAAATTACATGTTACAGAGGTATGAACACCTTATAGAGAATTAATGAATATGCACTCACAAATCTCAATATTATTAGGCAGTTTGAGATATTTACTCCAAATGAAGTCAATTGTCACACTACTCTACAGTAATAAATCCAATTTTGCATCAGGAACATACCGTTATCTCCCACTAGAAATAAGTAAAAGCATTGTCATAATAGTTAAACATGTTAAAATTAATCCATATGGAATGACATTTATTTCCTGATACCCAACCAAATGTTAGATGTTTCTTGCACATTAATTATTTTGACAAACGTTTCGACATAAACTTTTAATATATCTATATATCATGAACAATACATAAACAGTTCAGTTGTACCAGTAAGTAATGACTAATTGCATACATAGTCTCCAATACAGATTACATAATAGTACCAACATCATCCAATGTACAACAACAGAAAGTGCACACATCACATAATTGCAACATTTGTAATGTTCATATTTGCAAAATACTGAAACCAGTCTTTAATCCTGGATAATAACAGACCATGTATCAGTCAAGGTCCTCATCATCAATGTCATCCTCATCTACTGTGGGAGTCTCCTCTTCCTCGTCATCTGGCTGGTTCTCGCATGGGGACAGTTTGCAGAGCTCTGAGCACTTCAGTCCATTAATAACACAAGTGCACTTTGGAAGCCTGCACGTTTTAGAACAATTCCATGCAAGGAGTCCCATTATAGTTTCAGGAGCAGTGGCTAAATCCATCCAGTCGTTCATGAGCTCTTCCTGATCTCCAATTACTTCAAGCTTCCATCCGTGACCTCTTGGTGGTGGTACATCTGGGTTGCCTTCCAGGCTCCTTCTCCAGATTGCAGTTTGATAATTTGCTCGCAGAATGTGCTTGTGTAAAGCATTTGCGCATGGAGGTAGTTGGTGTGGCTCAATGTGTCCTTTCTTTGATGCAAACAAACAATAGCGCAGCTCATTAACTTTAGTCGTAGCCGTCTTAGAGGCATAAATCCGACATGTGAATTTTTATAATCTGTCTACCAGTGATTGGGATATATATATATATATATATATATATATATATATATATATATATATATATATATTATATATATATATTAGGGTACGCCGTAGGTCCAATGAAAGTGAAAATATAATTATTTCGAATTTGGCAGGGTGTTTTCTTATGTAAAATTGAATTTTAAGGGTGGTTTATCCGCTTCAACTTTTTGGTTTGAGCACTTCTTGTTATGCAAAAATGGACTTTTATATTTATATGCAAAACATAGCTTAAAGTGCGATTTTGCATAGTAAGAATTGCTCAAATGCAAAAATGGAATTAGATAAAATCGTCTTAGAATTCCATTTTACATAGGAAATTGGCATGCCAAAGTTGAGAAAAAGAATTTTTGTTATACGGCGTACCCTAACCAGGGTACCAAAATAGTTGGATTGGGTTACGATGGGAGGAAGGACAAGACCAGGGCGATGGTGCCCGACAGCTATGGGAAACTGCACCCAAGGTTGATCAAGGAGGAGCATGTGTCAGTGACAGAGGAGCCACCTAGAAGGTACCTTTGGCACTTTGTACCAGAGGACCCGGTGCCACCTGAGAAGCCTGCGTTCAAGGTGGCTCAGGCTCTCTATGATCTGCTGGTGACATACGACTCCACCGACTCACTGATCGTACTGCAAGGTGACTCAACTATGGCCAACACGGGGTGGAAGGGTGGTACTCACGCCCATTTGGAGAAGATGCTGGGACGCAAGCTCTTCTGGAGTATATGCGCGTTGCACACAAACGAGTTGCCCCTGCGCCACCTTATCACCAGCATCGACGGGCCTACTTCATCTGACAACTGGCATCACGGGTCCAGTGTGCAGTCTGCTGTCCAGCGTGAATGAGATGCAGTACAACGCAGAGTTCAGAGGAGTGCCAGGCGGTGAAGATCTCACGGAGATACCGGAGTATATCCTGGTCAACATGTCCACTGACCAGCAGGTCTCCTACCAGCTGGTCCAGGCTGTGAAGCGGGGCGTTCTCCCGTCCGAGCTGCAGGAGATTAAGTGTGGCAAAGTGTCCCACTCCAGATGGCTCACCACAGCCCAGTCGCTCGTGTACATGTGGTCCAGAAAGCATGGACTGACTGGCAAAGAACTGAACACCCTGGAAATCCTAGTCAAGTACTGCCTGCAGGTGTAATTCAAACTCTACTACGACATCAAGGTTCACCACAGACTAGAGGATGGCCCCAAGCACATCCTCACGCAACTCAAAGTGATGAGGTCGCAGCCCAAGAAGGTCCAAACAGCTGTGACCTTCTACGTGCGGACAGGAGCATGGTTCGCACACTCAGAATGTGTCCTTCTCTCGCTGATGGCGAGTCAGAGTGAGGACGACCGCAGGTTCGCCATGACCCAGATTTTGAAGCTGAGGGCTGGCGAGGAGTATGGTGACACCAGTGTAAGACCTCGCATCACACCCAAGCTGAACTTGTCAGACACCAGCTTGCAGACACTGATCAGCTGGCTGCCTTGCCAGGTGCACGAGCACGGTATATTATAAAATTAAAATTAAAATTTTTAAGAAAAAAAATTTTAACAAAAATTCAATAAAAAAAATTTTTTAAAATTTTAAAATTTTCAAATTTAAACTAATAAATAAAATTAATTTGTCAAGGGACCAGGTGGGAATGCGGGGTTCTTGAGTTTAGAGGGGGAAATAAACTTGGTTTTGTGGGGAAAATTTGCTTTTGTTTTGGGCTTCAAAAGGCCCGGGGAAATAAAAAAATTAAAAATTTAAAATTTTAAAAAAACTTTTAAAAAACAACCCCCCCCCTTTTTTTTTTTTTTTAAAATTCCCCCCCCCCCAAAAAAAACCCCCTAAAAAAATTTTTGCCTTGGATGGGGAAAATAAAGCTTTCATAAAAAAAGGGTGATCAAAAAAATCATTGAGTTGAGCGGTTTGCAGATTGCGAAGGTGAAAAAAATGGGGCCCAGTACGTGCAGAAACCCTTTTTAATGCTCAGAAAGCCAAGGGTTAGACCCCTTTGTCGTCTCGCCGACGTATCTAGCTTTACAACTAGAACTTTTAAATTAAAAAATAGGGTTGGGAAAAAAAGGGCTTAGGAAAGAGTCTTTATATTGAATGAGTTCTTTAGGGAAGAGAATTAGTAAAAAAAAATTTTAAATTTTTGAGTTGGGAAAGATGTGATTAAGTGGGATCATGAGTTTTTCCGAAGGGTGAAAACTGAGAGGGCCAAAAAAAGGGGAAAGTTTAAATAGTGTGGGGTCTAATAGGGTTGGGGTTTCGTTCGACTCTGGGTTGAATTTTTTATCTAAGAACCCCCTTTGAGATGATTGTTTCAATTAATTTGAGGGGGTACCCTTTGTTTTGGAAAAAAATTTTTAAGGGAAATTTTGATCTCATTATAAAAGGGAAAAACCCAAATTAGATGAGAAATATAGAATCTGTGTAGTAGGGTTTTAATAGTAGGTTTATAAAAAGGTTAGGGAAAAATGAAGCATTTTGAGTTCAAAAACCAGTGAAAGTAGGTTTTCTATAGGGAGTTGGGGAAAGGGTAATTATTTTTACGAGTAAAACTAGGATATCAAAAAAAAGGTAGTGGATGATTTTTTTCAATTTATATGTAAATTTAATATTTGGGTGCTGAAAATTAAGGGTTTACTTCAAAAATAAGGGAATGTGCTGGGTTTTTTAAAAAAAAGTAAAAAAGTTTTCCGTCTTACATATCTTTTATAAAAAAAAAGGTTTTAAAAAGTTTAGGACAGTTAGACAGCCACATGTTTCCCCATGGGGGACCCTTTAAAAAAACATTAGCAAAGAAGGACCCAGGCCCCCCCCGATCCCATGGAAAAACCCCAGTTTTTGGACATTTTAAAGGGGTTTTTTTTTAAAAATAAAGGGGAGTCTTTTATAGCCCAACGTTAATAAATCCCGAGAATTTTTTTTTTTGTGTAATAAGAAAAAAAGGGAGTAATCCATTAGATAGACTAAAATGGTTTGAAATCCATTTGATGAGGGCTATTTAAATAAAACACTGATAATTTATTTCATAAAAACTACCAATTTTTCTTAATTAACAAAAAAACAATTTCTGATTTTTAACGTTAGCTATAAAAGGGCTCTCCATTTATTTTAACAAAAAACTTTAGTCCAAAAAGGGTGGTGTTTTCCCTGGGATTTGTGCCTTTGGGGCCTTTATTTGTAATGCTTTTTTTTGGGCACCATGAGGGGCATGTGGCTGT
>JACEEZ010019304.1:37500-72500 GCA_016584305.1 Chionoecetes opilio | reverse complement strand
CCTGTCCAGATAGAGAGGCCTGTTCACAGACGGTAGACCGTAGCCCTCCCTCTCCTGACACTCATGTCCTTTATATTTTTGCCCCGTAATCACATGACAAATCTTTACTTCAACTAAAGCAAAACTCCTTCATTTTATAGAAAATGTCCAAAATCTTTCTGAATAGAATTCTCTCATGACTTTCGGGCATCTAGCTAATAAACATCTCTAACAATGTTTCTTATGCATGTTTTCCCCTCGCTATGCTTCACCCAGATTGCTTCCACATCTGCAACATAAGAACTACTAAAATAAGGAAGCTAGCAAGAGGCCCGCGAGGCCTACACGTGTTGTTCCTGTAATATCTGTCTCATCTATTATCTAAAGCTAAACTCTTCGCATCAAACCTTTGCTGAAAATTTCCACTCTGGTTGATGAAGGGCTTGGATCTTGGTTCTTCTCCTCCACCCTCTGACGATATTATGCCTGTGTGGAAATTAATAAGAACACGAAACATATTTAATTAAGAATTCTTACCTTCAAAACCCTTTGGCTAATCTCATCCCGAAAAAACTCCTGCCACTTACTAACTAAGATACTTATCGGTTTGGATTCATTGTTTTACAGGCTTATCAATACGGCAATGCTCAAGCGGGCGGAGTGGGCCAGACCATGATCAGGCCGGCGGTGAGGGCGGAAGCGGTGTGTTCTCTTTACGCGTCCAGGCGGTTTATCAAACCAAAGACACGGCGGTATAATTAAACTGTGTCCAAATGTAACACGTCCTATGGTTTATCATTTGTAGGCTAATACACAAGTTGTATATACAGCTTCTCGATATAATCAGAGAAGATTAGAGAGATGCTGCTCTCACGGGAAAAATGAAGTGAAGAAAGAGAAGAATGACTACTCTCTGCGGACGGCAGGGATCGCCACCAATACCTAGCTACCGTGGTCCAGCAGCAGCAGGCACGAACACGTGCTTGTAGGCCCTTCGGACCCATGTATTAATGTTTGTAGTAGTAGTGTATATTAGACAACAATGTGGGTGCAAACTATCAATCGTGTTGTTTGCAGACGTTGGTCACTGGTCAAAGTGTCTCGGAGTAGACCACACTAACCACCTACCGTAGCCTGCCTCACCCCCAACCCCACGCCTGCCTCAACCCCAACCCCACGCCTTGCCTCACCCCATCCCCACGCCTTGCCTCACCCCATTCCAGCACAATACACACAGACACACACCACACACACACACACCACACACACACTACACACACGCACACACACAACACACACACACACAACACACACACAAACATACACACACACACACACACACACGATACGGGCCATACGAGCGTTGCTCAGGCCCTGTACAATACAACTAGATTGAATAACAACTAGATTAGATGAATTTTTTTTTTTTTTTTTTTTTTTTTTACATCACAATTAACTGGCCAAGGGCACAACCAAAATGGGTAACACAAAGGCCCGCTTTAGTTTGCCAGTCCCCTATAAAGAAGACAGTACAGAAGAATAAATAAACAGAGGGGGTTGAGCCTAATTTAGGTTGCGGGAGGGTGTCTTGTTACTCCTTCTTTTGAACAAGATTTAAGTCATAGAAATGGAACAATAGAACAGGAAGAGAGTTTTCCAAGTTTACCAGTGAAAGTGGATGCAAGAGTAAAGATACTGATTAACTCCTAGCATTAGGAATGATGGACATAATAGGGATGAACAATGATAGAAAGCTTTTGCAGCGACGAGGCCGCGTGAGGGGGGGAGGCATGCAGTTAGCACGTTCGCAGAGCATGAGCATGAAAATAACGATAAATAGAGCAAGAGAAGCAACATTGCCGCGGTGATTTAAGATTGAAGACAGTCCAGTCAGAGGAGAGGAGTTTTATGAGACGAAAATCTTTTGACTCAACCCTGTTTAGGAGAGCTGTATGAGTGGATACCTCCTCCCCAAACATGTGAGACCATACTCCATACATGGGCGGATAATCCCCTGTAGAGAGCAAGCAATTGGAGGGAGAAAAAAAAGGACCAGACGCCACAACACACCTAACTTCTTAGAATGCTGTTTTTTCCAAGATGATGAGATGTGAGATTTCCAGTTCAATTTTTTTATTAAGGATAGTCCTAAAATGTTCATTGTAGAAGAAGGAGACAGTTGAGTGTCATTAAAGAAGAGGGGATAGTTATCTGGTAGGTTTTGTCGAGTAGATAGGTTGAAGACATTGGTTTTTGAGGCTTGAACAAAACAAGTTTTGCTTTGCCCCCACAGAAATATAGAAGATCAGAAGGTTAGGCGCTCGGTGGCATCTCTCCCCCGGTGGGGGGGGGAAAAAAATCACTTAGTTCCTGTTGAGTTGGGACGTCTACTAAACGACGTTGAAAATGCAGGGTAGTCAATGCAGATGCGTAGGAGTGGATATGGCTTTGAGTTAGACTTAAAAGATCATTAATGAATATAGAAAGAGAGTGGGTGATAGGACTAACCCTGGGGAACACACTATTGATATATTTAGTGAAGCAGAACATGTCCCGTGCTGACAGTAGCTGCAATAGAACGGTTTGAAAGGACCTAAGAATGAAGTTACAGAGAGAAGGATAGAAACCGAATGAGGGTATTGGAAATTAAAGATTTGTGGCCAGACTCTTATCAAGCTTTTGCATATGTCAAGGGCAGCATCAAAGCTTCACCGGGGGGGGGGGGGGGAAACCCCTAAGGAGGATGACCAAGATTCAGTTAGGAAAGCTTAGAAGATCGCCAGAGATCGCCCTTTACGGAAAACCGTACTGACGATCAGAGAGAAGATTGTGATCAGATAGATGCTAAGAATCTTCTTAAATCAAGTATAGATCAAAAACTTTAGAAAGGCAGGAAGTCAAAGCTATAGGACGGTAGTTTGAAGGATTAGAACGGTCACCCTTGTTAGGAACAGGTTGGATGTGAGCAAACTTCCAGCAAAAGAAAAGGTGGAATAGTAGACAAAGAACGGAACAGTTTGGACAGGCAAAGGTGCAAGCACAAGGAAACACAGTTTTTGAGAACAAAGGAGGGACCCTCCGTCAGGACCCGTAAAGCCTTCCGAGATCTAGGCCAGAACGGGCAAAGAAAACATTCATTCCGAAGGATCTTAATGCCAGCATATAAGTCAGAGGGTGGAGGAGAAAGGAGGAACAAGCCCTTCATTCAACCCAGTAGTGAATTCTTAGCAAAGGTTGAGCAAAGAGTTCACTTAGAAGGAGATGAAACAGCTGTGGAGCCACTGGGTGAAGCATAGGAGGGAAAGATGAAGAAGAAAAATTGTTAGAGATGTTAGTAGCTGGAGATTGACCAGAAGTCACGAGAGTGGAATTTGATTCGGAACGATTTTGACATTTTCTATGAATGCAAGAGTTTTTTGGTAAGTTGAAGTAAAGAGTTTGGTACATGATTACGGGCAGAAATATAAGGGCACATGAGTTTTTTCAGGAGATGGAGCTTACTGTACCGTTTGTGAGCCACCTCTCTATCTCGGACAGCATGATAACAAGCGAGTTAAACAAGGTGACGGGCCTTAGGATTAAGAAAGTGTGGGTGGAATGTACGCCTCCATGCCAGAGACTATGATCTCCGGTTATGCGCTCTGCACAGAGATGGTCTTTACATGGAAGCAGTAATCATTCCATGGAAAATTATAGTAGACTGCCTTAGGTCTTCCACACTTAGCTGAGTTGAAGTGCCAGAAGCACCTCCCGCTTAAGTGGGTCCCGAGACGGGACCGGGAGCGATAGGACAGGTTGCAGAAATAAGATTTGTGATCGGAGAACCCAAAAGGAGCGAATAGTTTCACAAGTAAGCAGAAGGGTTAGTATTAGGAAAAGATCAAGAATGTTGGGCGTGTCTCCAAGGCGGTCAGGAATACGGGTAGGGTGGCTGGCACCAGCTGCTCTAGGTCTTGGTGGCTAGAAAAGTTGTAGGCTTTTTCACCAGGGGTTGGTCGGGGAAAAAGAAGATGATAGTCCAAAGCTGGTGGTGAACATTTGAAGTCCCCATAGAATGGAAATTCTCAGCTAAGGAAAATGAGATGAGATGGGGGGGTTGCTCCATTTTTAATGTTAAATAAGTCTAAGAATTTTTACATAGTAAACATAGAGTTAGGTGAGAGATATACAAGCACAGATAATTTTAGTAGAGAGTGACATTGAGAGGTCGCAGCAAGATGTAGAAATTCGGAAGATTTACAAGGCCGTGGGCACACGAGCGCAGTGATGTCATTGCGCACATATAAGCACAGCCAGCTTTTGATTTTAAAATGAGAATAAGAGAAATACACACAAACGGAAATTCATAGTCTACGGAGTTAGTGAAAATGCGGCAAGGTACGTTATCGCAGAGTTTCTTCTCCTGTCATCCTGATACTCTTAACGTTGTTTTTTTAGGCCCAAAACCCCTTCAAAATTACTCAATGGACATAGCCCAAGCCACTTACCACCTACAATTTATTGGCGATTTTGTTTAGGCCTACTCTCTGGGTTACTTCCTTCTACGCTGGTCCTTTAGTCCTGCACAATGGGTATTCGGCAGGGGGGGTTTTTTTATTCACCCGCTACCTGTACAATCTGTACACGGATGAATCTCAGTGCCAACCCTTCTGATACAGGTAGTCGGCTGCCACATACATGATGGGGTGCATCAACTCACTGAGGCTAGCTGATGGATAGGGTACTGCTCGCACCCCACTGCAGATGCGTTGCAAGGACCTTATCATCTGTGTCAGAGTGTATGGCTGTTAATCATGACATTGTCTACAACAACACTAAGATCAGAGTGCATGGTAGTATCACCGGCCAACGCGCTCAGAGTGAATTACTGAAAACGCATGGCTCGTGGGGTCATGCCCTCACTTTTGTGGAATAATTTCGCCATACTTATGCATGTTTATATTTAGTACTCAGATAGGTGAAAGTATTGTGTTTTGGTAAACAAGCATGGACAATTTGGTCCGCAGTAGACTATGCCTCATTGGTGATTTTTAGATATAGGCCCATCTCAGATTCGACCTGTGACAAACATGGCGCGCATTTTCAAGATGGCCGCCATCGCTTTATTGAAATTCTTTGATATTGTAGGTTTAAATCATTCTAGGGGTGGAATGTTTTTTCCTGTGTATTATAAATCATACATCAGTAATTTTACTGTCCACATACAGTTGAATGGCAAATAATTACTAGTTTGAGCCAAAAATAAATTGTCTTTTACGTCCATGTTAGCGATTTTTGAAATTAGGACCACTTTCTTCAATGCGTCAAACAACCCAGAATTATCTCTTCTGTTTTTGTAGGTAGCAGAGGTACCACACAATAGCTTAATTATAGTCTAATTTACAGTCAATAGGATGGAAATTGTGTCCAAACGTATGAACTGTTCTCTGTGAGGCCGCGGTCACTCAGCACACTGTCCCCGCACAGACAAAGAGCTGTACACTGAAGAGCCGCCTTCTGGCTTTGCAGCGTCCTCTGCAGCCGTTTCTTGGCAGCCACATCGCAAGAGTTCCCTGCAAGTTTCTCTGCTTCCCTGGTAGGGTCGTCCAGGTGTATAACTCCATCCACCACCAGGCTTTCTTGTTTCGCAGCCCATTCACTTGGTGACGGAAGCTCTGAGCAGGGGGGTCCATCATTTGGGCCCAACATGACCAGCCTGTAGAACAGCTCTCTTGGTGGTGTTGGATGAGTGCAAGCCCTGCGTAGGAGGCAAGAACCATCAATAGCTCTGCCTATTCTTGCTGAACAGTTTGTTTCCTTGCCTGGTTCACACCCTCTTCGGTGCTGGTGCGATTCGTACAGCAGGACCCAAATCGCTCCCGTGGTTGGCATCCCCTCGGCATGGCACGTGGGTCTGACATGGCACCCAAGGCGCGAAGTGCTGGTGGACGTTCCCGCCAGAGGGTCCAGGTGTCCCATGCAGTCTTCTTTGGCCCCTGACGCCAAAACATGACACCGGGGGGGGGGGGGTGTCACATCCAGTGCAGGCGGGAACAATCTGGCCAGGCCACACATCGTGGGGTCAGAACCAAGAGCTTTGGCGATCGCATTGAGACGCGAGAGTAACCTGAAGCTTTCCCAGCTCCAAAGGCTCCACAAGTTTTCAGAGATGTTTGAGGCGATTGGCTGATAAGCATGGCCGAGGACTACCACGTCTTATCAACTGTGTCGTATTGCACTTTGCTGTACCCCTGTTGTACGGCATCCTGTAGGTGCAGGAGGTGTAACAAGATGTCAGCCTCCCTCATGCGTGCTGGCGCTAGAGCTGACACGTCCGTGGCTATAATGAGAGTCAAAAGAACGCCAGTTGCCTTGTGTGATGATGAGAGGTTTGTGTTGGTGTCAATGTCTGGCCACGTTAGGAAGCCGAGGAAGGAGAACAGCCTCCGTCTTGTTGTCTTGATGATGCGGAGAAACTCCTTGCCAGTTTCCCAGGAACCTGCACTTGATGGCTTGAATCGTCTCCTAACTACTACTCCCTTTCCGCTCTCTTGCCTGCGAGTGTCCTCCTTCAAGCTGGTCTCTGCCATGTACAGATCCCCAGACATGTCTAGTCTGTCTACATGCTGAAGCTGGGATGTGACTAACGGCACGAAGACATCAGTTTGGCATAACCTTGGGAATGTCCCTTTTGCAGTCTCCTGGTCGCACATGTTGAGGTGGCAGCACCATCCAGTATGTTGAACCTGTACCTCTGGGGGTGGAGATATTCCTCTTTCACACTGGAACAGAGGTTTTCCAGGCAGGGCAATCAGTCAGACTTGGTTCCGTTCTCAGGCCACCCATCGAGACAGAGACCGGTGGACAGGCCTGGTTTCGTGCTGAAAGAACTCGTCCAAAATCACCAGGCGTATCTGGCTCTAGGCAATGTACAGCCTGGAGAAGAGCGAACAGTCGTTCTCAGGATTGACAATCTGGTAGCTGTTTCCTTGATTCCTCTCGTGACTGGTGGGCGGCTGAAAAGATGGAGGTTTGTTCTGCTTGATGGTGATTCGTGATAGGCACTGTCTGGTTCACAAGCCTCTTCTTCAACATATGCTCATACGCTCGAGTCCAAGTTTCTTCCTCCATCTGCCGCACTGGTGTCTGCCACTGGCTGTGTCCACGAACGTCTCTGCTTTTCAGGACAAGGAGATCACTGCTGTATTCAGCGAACGGGTTTCCCCATCTCTTCCATGGCTGCGGCTCAGTGATCGCCAATCTTGTGCCAAATGCCATCTGTTCATGTCTCTTCTGTTCATGGTGAGTCCCATCTATGTCCTGCCTCTTCTCGGTTTGATCCCTCGAATTCCTGAATTAACGAGCCATCTCGGGTACCAGATACCATCCAGCGGACGAAGAGCTGCAGGGTTCTCCGTCAGGCCCACACACTGGCCGTCTCCCTTCACAGAAGCTTGTTCTGGCTCTGGGCCTGGTCCATTAGCACAAACAGCAGAGGAATGCACACGCTTTGACTTCTTGACGACAAAGTTACCCTTCAGAAACTCAGACATATACCATCGGGGATGGGCTGCTTTCAGTGACAACCATGTCTCGTAGGTTGAATCGGCACCCATCCGGTATTGTGTATGGGTCCCGGGCGAAAGAACCAAGGGACGATCCTGACAGGGCCCTATGTAGAGCATGAAGTCGGCCTCACGTATCGCTCTCCACGTATACCATCACAGCCAGCTCCGAGCTGCAGGATGAAGTACCAAAATTGGAATTGGGAGGACATGCATCGGACCTTGCATCACACCAGTCTTCAAATGGATAAAAAACCGCTTTTCACAAAGTGCCGTCTCAAGGTCTGGATGTGACTCCCGTAGGCACTCTGCTGAAGTAGATACAGGCCTTACTTGGCTGTGACTTGGTGAGCGCCGTCTTGTGCTTGGTCACGTGTGGATGCTTTAGAAACGAATCTGCGTTTCAACAACTGGTAGCCAACCCCGGCCTGAAACGAGTGCTGCCTGTCCAAGGCCACTATCCTCCAGAAGATCTCCAGGACCTTGAGGGACGCCATCCTCGATGTGTAGGGCCACCAAACATCACTACGAATCGGATCCATCGCCGTAACTTGTGTAGGCCAGCTCCATTGGATCTGCTTTGCCAGAGTGTAGATTGGCTGGTCACTGTGAGACTGGGATCTGGCCCGGGTTCAGGACATCAACTGGCTGCCGTCCATTCCACGCTGTCCATCGAGTGGCGGATCAATGGCTACGGATTTTGCCTCGTCATGAAAAGGGGTAGCAAGGAATGTTGAGGAGCCACATTCTATGTCTTCTGGGGGTCGTGCTGGCTTCTGCTTGCATGGTATGCCGTACAGGGATCATATCATCCTCCTTCAGGGTGAACAGGCAGTACTTGGTGTAGGTCTCGGGGAGGAGATGCTGACATCTTCTTGGCAAAACCAGCAGCATCAGCGATGGGTTGGCAACAGCCCAGGAAGCTCCACTGAAGATCGTTGTCTGGGTGGTTGTAACGAGATATTCCAGTTTTCCATGGAATGAGTCGTGCTCACTGGTTGAGCTGGGGTTGTGTTCAATGTTTATCAACTGCAAGCAGAATCGTGGAAGAGACCCACCTTTCCGCTCAGGAGGACAAACTGCTTTCTCATCTTGTATAATGGCAGATCTTGTCGCCATGCTCAGTTGAGATTGGCCGCACCCTGTCATACGGAAAAATGACTCAGTCCCAGATCATACAAACGGTCCACCAGTTCCGCTTGCGAGTCTTCGTGTGGACCATCACAACGCCAAGTAGATGGCAGAGGTGTTTCCTTCTTGGTTTGTGCCTTGTTGTACATGTAGCCTGCTTATTCCTCCCGACGTCGTACCAAGCTGTTGACATCAGTAGCCTGAAATCGTGAGGCACTGGATGGGGCATTTTGAAGAGCTTGACTGTGCCTTGATGTTATGGCCCATTCAACACTATAGCAACTTAACGCTAACAGAGAACACTGGGACAGAAACTTCCTGGCTGTTTTTTGCGTTCACAAAGGACAACCACCAAACTGTTTATTTTCATCTTGGAACATGTCTCACTCCTCTCACTATGTTCGCAGCCCTTGCAAGATGAACAGATCAGACCATCATCATCATTCTCACACATGCTTTCCCTCCTCATGCTTGTCCACCATCTTCGTGCGAAATGAGGACTACATCTCTCGGCCTTGCTTGTGGGCTTCCATGTCCTTGAAGTAGTAGGCCAGTACTCTCTTTTTGAGGTGTCAAGTGGAGGGACGCGTCCTGCAAACATCAGTTCCCAAGCTGTTCTAGCCTTGTTGTGTACAGATCGACCAGGTCGCTGAGTTTAAAGTGGGTGCAACTATCACTGGTCCAATGCGAGTATCTCAATATAAGATACCATCTCATGAAATGCAAGGCATGATTCTTTTTGTCCACACCAGACTCTTCATATGTTTTGTTTTCTCTAGCTCTGTTTACAAAGAGAGCAAGCATGGCAGATGGGACCGGGGGCTTTCTTGTGCAATCAAGTACTCCTGCACTTCCGTTTGGCCAGTAGGGTTTGTCCTGCAATTTCATTTCCGCCTTCCTGACATTATATTCAAGCCCAAATGTTGATGCTTTTTCGAGTCAAAGACTCCCCATGCTGGTGGGCGGTTTGTGTCAAGAAGACAGCTGTTTTCGGCGGAAACACTTTTCTACCAGCACTCTTGCGGGTGAACTTCTTTGAGCTATCAGCAGAGTCATCAGCAGCATCTTCTGGGTTTTCTTACGCTTCTCTGCCGCTGTAGTTTATTCTGTTGTAGAGGAGCCTACATGAGTCGTGCCACTTGGCCTTGTGCCGCTGTAGTGTTTCTTCAATGCCATTCCCATCATCAAGCCTTGAAAGATTGATTGATGTGGGAAAAAAAGCCAATCCTGTCAAAACCTACAAGAAGCTTAGTAATTGTCTTGTACCCTGCTCCCTGTGTGGCACGTGTAGACTCGGTTTGGACAGTGAAGCACCTCTGACGTGTCTTCCCCTGACAAAGAACGCACTTGCTCCAGCCCGTTTCTAGACCCTGTGTTGATGTCCCGGGCTGTAGGGGATCCACCACCTTGTAAACTTTGGCCATTGTCACACCTGAAAGCAGAAGAATATGGTCAAAATATGTGAGAGTGATTAAATTAGCTGGAGTCTATATTAAATGAACATCACAGTCTAACAAAAACCTGCATTCCTGAATCCAAGGCCATAATTCACAAACCATCATGTGAGCCTTCTGGCTCCAAATAATATTAAAAATGTATTTCATTCTAATTATCTTGTGACTAATACCACATCTATTGTACCCAAAACAATTACATATGCCACTAGAGTAGAAAAAACTAGAGAGAGAAAAAAAAGTAGAGGAAAAACATAAAAGAGTACACAGAGCACCATTGCTATGGCGGATACAACATTCGACAAGATATTTTGGCAGCCATTTTGTAAAATGGCAGGCACTCCGCTCATGGAATGAATCTGGAATGGCCCTATAGCCAAATATCTTCCCAAGCACCTTTTTTAATTGTCTGCCAAATTTCATGCTTGTTTCACAAAACTCACAATTCTTCCAAATATTTCACCTATCTGCAGTACTATATCCCACGACATGACTGATGATGATGATATCATCAAGCAGACCACCAAACTTCTTGTCGTGGGAAATACACTACAGAGGAAATTCTCCTACTGTAGCAGAGAGGTGAAGATGGAGTTATTCAGGAATAACTGTTTCTCTATATACTGCAACTCGCTGTGGTCGCGGTACAAGGTAGCCACTATGAACCGCCTTAAGGTCTGTCACAATGACATCCTTAAGAGGCTTCTGGGGCTGCCCAGGTGGTGCAGCTCGTCCCTGGCTTTCGCTAGGAACGGGGTGAACAATCTGGATGTGATCCGTCGACACTCTGTGTTCAGTTTAAGGAGTAGGGTGGCGCTCTCTACGAACTCCATCATCACCTCTGTTAGGCAGAGCTCGGCCTATGTATGTGGACCTATACAACAGCGGTGGCTTGGTCTGCTGTTTGTGCAGAATGTGGGGTAGCACAGGTGTCCATGTATGTTTTTCTATGTACTTTGATACTATGTCCCCTAATGTGCCTGTACTTTGTTCTTGTTTTTTGTATTTGCTCTAGTACTTAAGTTTACTCCTTGGCTTGTTCTTATTGCTTTGTTTTTTGTCTGTATGCTTCTGGGCGAGAATGAATTTATTATTATTATTATTATTATTTTTATTAAAATTGAACTTATAGTTTCGGCTACCCAAAACCGACAGACAGACAGACAGACAGACAGACAGACAGACAGACACACGGCTACTCCTATAGTATATTAGATGTTATGACGATGGCTAATAGCCAGTCGTTTCAAATCAAAATGATAATGGTTAATACTACTGGGAATGTTCATTTATCATATCCAAATACTTGTAATTTACTTAAATTACCGTAAATTTTCCCCATTACCATTATAATTATATTTTATATATAATATATATAATATATTATATATATATATAATATATATATATATATTATATATATATATACTATAAAATATATATATATATAATTTTATATTATTTTAATATATATAAAATTATATATTATATATATATATATAAAAATTTATCAAAATATATATATTATAATAAAATATATATTATATATATATTATAATAATATATATATATTTAGGGTAGCCGTACAACAACAAAAAAATTCTCAACTTTGGCATGCCAATTTCCTATGTAAATGGAATTCAAAGACGATTTTACTGTATCATTTTAGCATTTGAGCAATTTTTACTATGCCAAAATTTCGCACTTTTATTGCACCCTTATCGAATAATGCTTAAATGAGTACGCAGTGTCCGGTGGTCGGTGTATGGCATCATGCACCAATTGAGTTCCAATTGACTACGTGGTAAGCTCTTCGACATTTGGTTCATCGGGCACACATCACTTGTCACGCCTCTCGTTGGCTAGAACGGTCCATCAGTCCTTCTAAAACCTGAAGCAGGGCATGGTCTCCGGTGGTGGGCCCGACCCCGGTGAACCCGTCCGGCCTGCTGCCCCACCACTGCTGCCGCGGGCCCTGTCACCTGCTCACACTCTTTCGGTGCTCTAGTGGGATAGAGAATCCGAACCTCGTACGGCTTGACCAGGATTTTCCTGGATCTGATCCCCGGACAGTGAACCAGGGATCCCGGCTCTGCAACTGGCCAGGTGCCAGCTGTCAAGTGCTGCAGCGGGTGGCTAACAATTTCAGTTTGGGTGTGATGCGAGGTCTACACTGTGTCCCCATACTCCTCCCCAGCCCCAGCTCAAACTGGTCACGGGAACCTGCGGTCGCCTCACTCTGACCCCCATCAGCGAGAGGGGGACACATTCTGAGTGTGCAAAACCATGCTCCGGGTCGCACATAGAAGGTCACAGCTGTTTGGAAACTTCTTGGGCTGCGACCTCATCCACTCTGAGCTGCGTGAGGATGTGCTTGGGGCCGTCCTCTAGTCTGTGGTGAACCCTTTGATGTCGTAGTAGAGTTTAAAGTACACTTGCAGGCAGTACTTGACTAGGATTTCCAGGGTGTTCATTTTTTGCCAGTCAGCCCATGCATCCGTTCCACATGTACACGAAGCGACTGGCTATGGTGAGCCATCTGGAGTGGACACCTTGCCACACTTGATCTCCTGCAGCTCGGACGGGAAAAACGCCCCGCTTCACAGCCTGGACCAGCGGGTAGGAGACCTGCTGGTCAGTGGACATGTTGACCAGGATTACTCTGGTATCTCTGCGAGATCTTCACCGCCTGGCACTCCTCTGAACTCTGTGTTGTACTGCATTCATTCACGCTGGAAAGCAACTGACCACAACGTGACCCCGTTTGAAGGCCTTCAGATGAGGTAGGCCCGTCGATGCTGGTGATAAGGTGGCGCAGGGGCAACTCGTTTGTGTGCAACACGCATATACTCCAGAAAGCTTGCGTCCCAGCATCTTCTCCAAATGGCGTGAGTACCCCCCCTTCCACCCCGTGTTGGCCATAGTTGAGTCACCTTGCAGTACGATCAGGAGTCGGGGGAGTCGTATGTCACCAGCAGATCATAGAGGGGCCGAGCCACCTGAACGCAGGCTTCTCAGGTGGCACCGGGTCCTCTGGTACAAAGTGCCATAGGTACCTTCTAGATGGCTCCTCTGTCACTGACACATTTCTCCTCCCTGATCAACCTTGGGTGCAGTTTCCCTAGCTGTCGGGCACCATCGCCCTGGTCTTGTCCTTCCTCCCATCGTAACCCAATCCAAATATTTTGGTACCCTGGTGCTTCCCCTGGTCAAGGTCCCTGGCCGATGCCATGGCATCCTGCCCTGGCCCTCCTCAGCTTGTTAGGATCGCAGACCGGTACGACATGTCTGGAGAGAGGTGGCCGTCAGCATAAGGTCCTGGAGGAATCCAGAAGCCAAAGGCAGCAGCAGCAGTGGGCGGAACGTCCCAACCGGATGCTTGGATGCGGAGCTGGACTTCGACCGTACGTGTTGACCGATTATACGTTTTTTTGTGACTTTTGGAGTTTGGGATAGGACCTTAGACCTTAAACAGTATCCAGCTTGAAACCCCCTACGTTGGATAAATAATAACGTGGAAAATTCCCGTTGCCAGGAAAAAGTTTTTTACCCGAAAAACGAGGCGATTTTGTATGAGAAGTGAGCTTTCCGGCGTCTGGCGGACTTAATGTAGGTCTTACGGCAATATCGAGGGCATACCTCCCCTAGAGTTTATAGCGCTCTACAACTTTGTCTCCCGTGAAATGTTTCGAATCTCTAACTTAAGTGGCTTTTCTGTGAGTTTAAAGATGGTGTATGCTAAGCTGTTTTGCATATAAATATAAAAGTCCATTTTTGCATAGCAAGAAGTGCTCAAACCAAAAAGTTGAAGTGGAAAAAAACCCCCCTTAAAAATCAATTTACAGAAGAAAACACCCTGCCAAATTCGAAATAATCTATATTTCACTTTTCATTGGACCTACAGCGTACCCTAATATATATATATATATATATAATATTTTAAAATATATATTTATATAAATATATATATATATAATATATAATATAATATATATTATAATATTAATAATATATATATATATATATATAATATATAATATATAAAATTATAAAGAATATATTATAATATATATATATAATAATTAATATATATATTATATATATAATATATATATATATATATAATATATTATATATATATTATATATTATATAATATATATATATATTTAACGCTCCCCTATGAGAAAAGAAAAATATACCCTACAAATTAAGAAAAAACACATCTACAATTTAAAGGTTGGGTTGAAGTAAAATTCCAATTTTTTAAATCCTTCGTAAATGATGTTTTTTCCTTCTGCCTAGATCCTCCGAAGGCTTAAGGTCCTGACGGAGTCCCTCCTGTTGTCCTCAAAATTGTGCTTCTGTGCCTGCACCCTGCCTGGTCAAACTTTTCCGTCTTTGTCTATCTACTTCCACCTTTCCTTCTTGCTGGAAGTTTGATCACATCCAACCTGTTCCTAAGAAGGGTGACCGTTCTAATACTTCAAACTACCGTCCTATAGCTTTGACTTCCTGCCTTTCTAAAGCTTTTGAATCTATAATTAATACGAAGATTCTTAAGCATTTATCTGCTAACAATCTTCTATCTGATAGTCAGTACGGTTTCCGTAAGGGGCGATCTACTGGCGATCGTCTAGCTTTCCTAACTGAATCTTGGTCAGCCTCATTTACGGGTTTCGGTGAAACTTTTGCTGTTGCCCTTGACATATAAGAACATAAGAAAATAAGGAAGCTACAAGAGGCCGTGAGACCTACACGAGGTAGTTCCTGTTACTTAGCCCGTCAGGGTGGCAAGGTTGGTAGAGACGTATGGCCGCAATGTGCAGCGTCCCTGTGCATTCGGTCAGCGGTTCGAGTCCGCCTAGTTCGTGCTGACGTGGCGGCGCTTTGTATAGTCAATAATCTTGTAGTTGGCACTTGCAAAGTGTCTAGATAGGATGAAAATCTTATCTTATCCTGTTACTTAACTCTACCTACATCCACCTTTCTTCCCCATCCATAAATTTATCCAGACTCCTTTTAAAGACCCCAATAGACTCCGTATTGACCACCTGACGACTTAGTCTATTCCAATCATTCACCACCCTATATGAGAACCAGTTTCTCCCAATTTCCTTTTTAAATCTACGCTTTTCCAGCTTCAATCCGTTACTTCTTGTTCTACCCTGCTTACTAGCCGTAAGAACTTTTCCTACATCGCCTATATTGTATCCCTTTATCCACTTAAAAACTTCTATCAGATCGCCCCTTACTCTGCGTCTCTCGAGTGGGTGTAAATTTAATAGCTTTAGTCTCTTCTCATAACTAAAGTTACGCATCCCTTGAATCATTTTGGTCATTCTTCTCTGCACTGATTCTAACAAAGCTATATCCATCCTGTAATATGGAGACCAAAACTGAACCGCATAGTCTAGGTGAGGTCTGACTAGAGCCAGATACAGCTTTAGAATAACTTCCGCACTTCTACTTTTAACACTTCTGGTAATGAATCCTAGCACTCTATTAGCTCTATTTCTAGTTTCAATACATTATTTCCTAGGCCGGAGGTCTGGGCTCACCCTCACTCCAAGATCTTTTTCACCTTCTGATCTTTTCAGCGATACATTGCGTATGGTGTATCTATTACCAGGGTTTTTTCTACCAACATTCATAACGCTGCACATATTAATATTAAATTTTATCTGCCATCTGACTACCCACTCATTAAGTTTATTTAAGTCTCCCTGCAATATGTTTACATCAGACTGTGATCCAATAACCCTACCTACCTTAGTATCATCAGCAAACTTGCTGATATCACTACTAATCCCACTATCCAAGTTGTTGATGTAAATCAAAAATAGAAATGGACCCAAAACAGACCCTTGTGGAACTCCACTTGTCACCTATCCCCATTCAGATTTAGAACCATTAATTGTAACCCTTTGTTGCCTATCACTTAGCCAAGCTCTGATCCAACGAAGAACCTTCCATGAGCCTTAACGAGTGGTGATCCGGACACCACCATTGGGCTTGGCAACGGCTACGAGAGGATGGCACCATGGGGACGGATCGTCGCCGGCAGGAATAATGATACCCTGGTCCACCATAGACTCCAACTCTTGCTCCACCGACTCGCGGTAAGCAAGGGGGATCAGACGGGGTGTGTGGATCGCGAAGTGTATGGCTTCTTCCTTCAAGTGGATCCTCATGGGTGGGCCTGTCATCGGCTTGAGTAGCCTGGCCCGTAGCGTCTCCTTCGTCACCAAGACATCGCTAAATTCCTTCAGGAAGTATCCACGAGCCTCTAAAGGGGATGTGTTGCCGGTGAGAGGGAACGATGATGGCGCGGAGGTGGGTGGAGCGGCGGGGCCAGGGCCGGGCTGAGGGTTGGCACCAAGCGTGTAGCCACTCTCGTTACTGCTCGCGTCGCGCATCCTGTTGGCGTGCCTCATCTCAACGATCGGTTTAGGGAACTCCTGTGAGATGATTGACAACTCCTTCAGATGTTCATACGAGATCAGAGGAGTTGGTACGCCATCGTGCACGTCAATCCACCCCGAGCACGACCTGTTGCTGAAAGTGATGGTGGCCTGGAATGAACCCATGGCGGGAGCCATCTCCGAACCGTCAGCTGTGAGCCGCTTGGCCTTGGGCGGTGGTTCGAGGTTATGCTTGGAAAGACCCAGGTGGCGTAGGTGTTCTAGGCCAATAACGGTAACGTCCGCGCCAGTGTCGGGGAGCATCTACAGACGTGCTGACACATTGCCGTGGGTGACGGTGACGCTGAGGGGCTGAAGACGCTTGGTACTGGACTAGGGAGTCAAGCCCACGCGTCTGACGTGGCTCGGACGCTGTTGAGTGTCATGCGGCTGACTGCCAGGGGAGTAGGGACGAAAAACACTGGTGCCGTGGCGTTGTTTGCGTCGTTGTTGCTGACCCTTGGGTTTCATCGGGGAGCAACACTTGTCATAGTGACCGATGCGGCCGCACAAACGGCACTGGGTGCTTTTAGCAGGGCACCGTACAGTGTGTGTCCAATGTCCCGTACGTCCACAGCAGCTGCACACTGACTCGGCAGCTGGGCATGAGTGCGGAGCGTGCTGTCTTCCGCAGCTGTTGCACGGTGTGCTGGGCGGAGGTGTAACGGCACGGGAACCAGTCTTCGCCTTATGAGCTGCCGTCTTCACCTTCTTGTACTGCGACATGGACCTCACAGCAGTAGGGGGGGGCGGCTCGCAGGGCTGACGTGTTGTGATTTCGGGCGGCCTCATAGGCCCGACATTCCGTCACTACATCCTGCAGAGTGCATGAGGCGTGAAGAGGGATGAGGCGTTCGACAAGTTCTTCGTCTCGAACGCCCATCATGATCACCTGCTTGAGCTGGGTTTCCTCGCACTCCTTGTGATTGCCCTTACAGATGTCAACTTCTTCAGATGTCCGCTTCAGGCGAACATAGAAGGCAGCGAACGATTCGCCTTCCATCTGTCTTGAGCTGAAACGTTCCCGCCTACGAAGTGCCTCGTTCCTCTGGGCCTTGACGTGCTCCTGCAGGACATTAAGTATGTCTTCTACAGGAGACGTGGAGTCCTGGGGCACTTGTAGTGTGGCTCCAGTACTCGCTGCGTTTTCGAGGGACAAGCACATACGTAGCTGTATGAGCTGTTTTCTCCTGTGACAAGCTCGGGAGGTCTACCATCGTGGCGTAGTCTGTCCATCTCCGCCTCCATTCTCTGAAGGTCTAGTAAGAGACGTCAGGGTGGAGTACTGGGGGTGGTTGAACAGAAGCCTTGGGTGGAGCGGGTGTGAGCGCGCGGCTGTTCTGTGTTGGGGCCGTGGCTCCTTGTGTGGGCGGCGTCACCGGTGTGGAAGACGACATGGATGAGGCAGCATGCGGTAACAGGGTCGTGATGAGTGTCTGAAAACGAGTCGACTCCTCCTCACGTCGCCATTTGTCTTCCTCTCGCCGTTGCCTCTCATCTTTACGTCGTTGCGCTTCCATCCACTGCATGAGATCAGAAAGGTCCATGGTGGAGGCGGTGGGGGAACGTTCCTGACGTGAGGCAGGCGGAGTTGAAGAAGCAGCCGCCCCAGCGGGTGAAAGTGAAAGTGAAACCGCGTCACTCGGGTCTGGCACGGGGGTACGTGGCGGTGACATTTGGGTCTGCTTCGTTTCTTCTTCCTCGTTCCGGTCATGGTGAATGGGTGTACACAGTATTTTCTATATATAAATCCAACGCTTCAACAGCTCGAATCGGATGTACATGAAAAATACCGCGACACGAGTCACGAATGTCCAGAACTTGTGCGTGTGTGTCAGTGTGGTTATATACGGGTGGCAGTGGCGAGTGGCGGCGGTCAGCTGGGTAGCCACAGACTAGGGGTGCGGAGAGTCGCGTCGCTGTGCGTTTCCCACCCACAAGACAGTGCGCCGGTGGCTATTGAGAGGGCAGGGTCAGAGGCTCTGCACTCCGTAAGACCGGGAGGCCGACAAAGGGGGAATGACCAACCCAAAGCGTAGCCACTCTGTACTGCACGAAAGCGTAACACACGACACTGCACACACACAACACTGTACAAACACGAGTAGCACTGTAGCTTCTGGCACCGTAAATCCACAGGGAAGCAGAAATTCCAGTGCTGCGGGCGGGGTTTGGTGCGAAGCTGAGGCACACACAATGGCTGTACTAACGGCGTTATTTTCCCGTAAAAAACCTGTCCTTCACTGTTTCACTAGTGACTCACTGCGCCATGTTCGTTGTGTAGGTGATCAATCTAAGTCCAGTGGGATCACAGAAACACAAGTTACTTTAAGTAGGTTCTATTCTAGTGGTAGCAGTACAAATTACAGTGAGGACAATAGGGAACGCCTTTACAAACCTCAAGGCGGGTGTGACTGTCTGCCCAGTGGCCACCACTAGGGGTTGCCAGGTGGCGTGCTGCCGGCGCAAGGTTGCCAGGCAGCACCTGCTAACTAAACTATCCCACACCAACTACAAGGTTATTGACTATACAAAGTGCCACCACGCCAGGACGAACCTGGTGGGCTCGAACCGCTGACCGAATGCGCAGAGACGCTGCACACGCAAGCCCGTAGATCTACCAACCGAGCCACCCTGACGGTTTGAAAGGAAACTTAAGATGAACGTACAGAGAGAAGGGTATAAACCGAATGAGGGTAGTCTTGAAATTAAAGATTTGTGCCAGACTCTATCAAAAGCTTTTGATATGTCAAGGGCAACAGCAAAAGTTCCACGAAACCCCTAAAGGAGGATGACCAAGATTCAGTTAGGAAAGCTAGAAGTTCGGCCAGTAGATCGGCCTTTACGGAAACCGTACTGACGATCAGATAGAAGATTGTGAGCAGATAGATGCTTAAGAATCTTCTTATTAAGTATATATTCAAAAACTTAATAAATGCAGGAGGTCAAAGCTATAGGAAAGTACTTTGAAGGATTAGAATGGTCACCCTTCTTAGGAACAGGTTGGATGTGAGCAAACTTCCAGCAAGAAGGAAAGGTGCAAGTAGATAGACAAAGACGGAAAAGTATGACCAGGCAGGGTGCAAGCACAGAAGCATAGTTTTTGTGAACAATAGGAGTGACTCCGTCAGGACCGTAAGCCTTCCGAGGATCTTGGCCAGAAAGGGCAAATAAAACAACATTACGAAGGATCTTTATAACAGGCGTAATATAGTCAGATCGTGGAGGAGAAGGAGGAACTAGCCTTTCATCAACCAGAGTGGAATTTTCAGCAAAGGTTTGAGTGAAGAGTTCAGCTTTATAAATAGATGAGACAGCTGTGGAGCTATCTGGGTGAAGCATAAGAGGGAAAGATGAAGAAAAAAATTGTTAGAGATGTTAGCTAGATGCCAGAAGTCACGAGAGGAATTTGATTACTCTCTGATATACAAAGAATGTATATGCATATTATCTTAATGCTGTAATAATTTATAGTAAGGACCCGGAGTCTGATTTTATTAGCTTACACGCTGTACTTCTCAAGTTTAAAGAAGCAGGTCTTAAATTAAAAATAATAAATAAATTAAATAAATAAAACTGCCAGTGCGATTGCTCACGTCCTCAAGGCCAATCTACTGTATTTTATCTTCACTCAACATTTCAAGCAAGTGACAACGCGGTGGAGTTTAGCAACGCACTTTTTAATGAATTTGCAGGGATTTTAACACATTACTAACAGACTTTGAGTTCATTTTTTTCTAATTGCTCATGTTTAGATACTGCTGTAAAGTACTCTACCAGTTTATTTATGACCCTAGTGGGCATTCGTTGGTTGTGACAGACCCGATGCATAGTGATCACGTCATCACTGCGTGATCCTTGGAGATGCCGCGCGGCCCGCACCAGTAGCTTCATATTTTGTCCAGTGGTCTAGCTGTGGTCAGTGAAGTTAGTGTCGCTCACCTCTCTTTCTTTTTTTGTATACGTATTTCAGGCGTCACACACATACCCAACGAATGCTGTGGCGTACTATTCGTCTCTATCACAGTAAGCGGATGTGCCAGAGGGTTGTTGCGGCCATCAGGAGGTGGCTCAGAGACCTCTGGAACGGTGTACGTAAATAAACCTAAGTCTAAAAGTTCCAGGTCTAAAAATAGACCTGGAACGGTGTACGTAAACAATAAAAAATAAACCTAAGATAATCCTCCTGGATTAGTCTTAGGTTTATTTTTTATTGGAATATCGTATTTTATGTATAATCAAATTTTTGTAAATGCCCTTTTTGCCTTTTTTTTGTGGCCACCCCTTAAATTATACATTTTCTTTTAATTGAGTTCTTTTTTATATATATAAAGGAGGAAGATTATATTTTGTTTGCATGTTTTCAGATTAATTAAATCTTTGTTAAATTTTATTTTAAATTTTGGTAAATTTTGTTTATAACTATTTTTTTTTTCTTCAAAAATGGGTCCGTCCGACCCAACGAATGGGTGGAAGGTGTATAAAGGGAATGAATGCCCCTAGGGTAAAGTGCATTATCATTACTCCTGTTATACCAACCATTATTATTGTGATTCTTCTTTGCCACGTTGTCATAAGAACATAACATAAGAAAATAAGGAAGCTACAAGAGGCCGCGAGTTCCTGTCACCTAACACTACCTACATCCACCTTTCATCCCCATCCATGAACCTATCCAGCCCCTCTTTAAAGCTCCCTAATGACTCCGCACTAACTACCTGTCTACTGAGACCATTCCATTCATTCACCACCCTATTTGTGAACCAGTTTTTCCCTATTTCCTTTCTAAATCTACGCTTTTCCAGCTTGAATCCGTTACTTCTTGTTCTACCCTGGTTAAAAGCCGTAAGAACTTTTCCTACCTCTCCTTTATTAAATCCCTTTATCCACTTAAAAACTTCTATCAGATCGCCCCTTACTCTGCGTCTCTCGAGTGAGTGTAATTTTAACAACTTCAATCTCTTCTCATAACTAAAGTTACGCATCCCTTGTATCATTTTGGTCATCCTTCTCTGCACTGTTTCTAACAAGGCTATATCCATCCTGTAATATGGAGGCCAAAACTGAACCGCATAGTCTAGGTGAGGCCTGACTAGAGCCAGATAAAGCTTTAGAATAACTTCCGCACTTCTACTTTTAACACTTCTGGTAATGAATTATAATACTCTATTAGCTCTATTTCTGGCCTCAATACATTGTTTCCTAGGTCGGAGGTCTGGGCTCACCCTCACTCCAAGATCTTTTTCACCTTCTGATCTTTTCAGCGATACATTGCTTATGGTGTATCTATTACCAGGGTTCTTTCTACCAACATTCATAACGCTGCACTTATCAATATTAAATTCCATCTGTCATCTGACTGCCCACTCGTTAAGTTTATCTAAGTCTCCCTGCAATATGTTTACATCAGACTGTGATCCAATAATCCTACCTACCTTAGTATCATCAGCAAACTTGCTGATATCACTGCTAATCCCACTATCCAAGTCGTTGATGTAAATCAAAAATAGTAATGAACCCAAAACAGACCCTTGTGGAACTCCACTTGTCACCAGTCCCCATTCAGATTTAGAACCATTAATTGTAACCCTTTGTTGCCTATCACTTAGCCAAGCTCTGATCCAATGAAGAACCTTCCCATCTATTCCATGAGCCTTAACCTTATTTAAGAGTCGCTCGTGTGGTACTTTGTCAAATGCTTTACTTAAGTCCAGATATATTATATCATAATCCTTATCATTATCTGCCGTCTCATAAACTTTCCTATAAAAACTCAATAAATTGGTGAGACATGACCTACCCTTGGTGAATCCATGTTGTGAATCATTGATCAAACTGTGTTTATCTAAGTGCTCTCTAATGTTTTTTGCAATAATAGATTCCAATATAATTTACCCACCACTGACATTAGACTTACGGGTCGATAATTTGACTTTAGTCCTCTGTCTCCCTTCTTAAATATGGGAACAACATTTCCTTTCCTCCACAATAATGGCACATCACCTATCTCAACCGATTTCCTAAAAATGTGCACTAACGACTCACTAACAACCTCCTTGCATTCCTTTAATACCCTGGGATACACTTCATCTGGTCCTGGCGATTTAAAATTCTTCATTTTATCTATACCCTCTTCCACCATTTCCCTAGTTATCACAATATCTTTGAGTTTCTCCTCATCGCTTCCTTTGAACATCTGTTCACTATCAGGTATCGTCTGTGTATCCTCCTCCGTAAAAACACTTAAGAAATAATCATTTAGACTTTTACACATATCCTCATCCGTATTTAAGACCTCACCCTGTCCTGACCTTAACGGCCCAACTAATTCCCTTGTCTTAGTTTTATATACCTGATAAAACCCCTTTGGGTCACTTTTCGCCTGTCCTGCTACTTTAATCTCATAATTGTTCTTAGCAACTCGAGTTAATTTCTTCACTGTCATTGCCATCACGTTATACTGTTCTTTGCTTACCAATCCTGCCTTGAACCTTGAATAAATGTTTCTTTTTACTCCAATGTTGTGTTTTAAATTAGTGGTCATCCATTTTGGATCACTCATTCTGGACCTTATTTCCCTATAAGGAATATTTCTTTTCTGTCTGTCAATTATATTCCTAACAAATAAGGTATAATCCTCCTCAGCCCCGACTTCACTTCCATGTCTAACCGCTCTAATTACCTCCTCAGCCTCGACCTCACTTCCATGTCTAACCGCTCTAATTTCCTCCTCAGCCCCGACCTCACTTCCATGTCTAACCGCTCTAATTACCTCCAGGTGCCTTCCTAATCCTTCATAATTGGCCTTTCGAGCTGTCATCGCCCTGTCCTTACCCTGGGAATATGTCTTCCCCTCCATCCCACACCTCTTATTAATAACCTCCAGGTGTCTTCTTAATCCTGCATAATTGGCCTTTCTGAAATTAGGTATTGTATTATATTTTGGTATTATGCATTTGTACCTTATTCTCAAAACCTTTCTTAGGTGTCCCTAGCTTTATTTTCTGTGGGGAGCTTGGTCTGAAATACATAGGTTCCCCTGCTGCATAAGAGGAACTAGTGGGCTCTACAGGCAGATTTTCTTTTGTTTTGATCAGGTGATGTCTGTTTCTTCTATAAATTTGTCCTGTATTATCCTTCACTAAGTACGACCTAGGACCTACAACAACAGCTTTCTTTGCTTCAGAATTCAACCCATCTTTAATTCTCACTACATCTCCTTCTTCAAGTTTATCTAGTTCTTTTGAACTCCTGTCATAGAACAGTTTCTGCTTTTTTTGTGATTCTCTTAGCATGGTTCTAATGGTCAATGGATCTTGAGTTTCAGGCTGTAATAGTTTGAGGGCTGTCGGGAGAGTGGTGCGAGTTCTCGTCCCAAACAGTAACTGCGAGGGGCTCGCTGTTCCTATGACAGGAGTATTTCTATAGTCCAACAAGCTCAAATAAACATCCTTACCATCCTTCAGAGCTTTCTTCATCAACCTTTTCACTGTCTGAACACCTTTCTCAGCCAATCCATTGCTCTTTGGATGGTAAGGTGATGAAGAAGTATGAACAATGCCATAGGATTTACAGAAATTTTGAAACTCTCTAGAAATAAATTGGGGCCCATTGTCACTATGCACTGTTTGAGGGATTCCATGTCTTGCAAACTGACGCTTACAACACTTCACAATGGTACTTGTATGAGTAGTTTCTAGTTCATCACACTCTACAAACTTGCTATAATAATCAACAAGTAATAGGTACTGTCTGCCATGAAGCTCAAATAAGTCTGCACCTAGCTTTTGCCGAGGTAGTTGTGGCACTTCATGGGGCATCAAGGGTTCCTTTACTTGGTGGTTACTAAAGGCATTACAGTTTTCACAAAAGCTAATCAAGTCCTTTAGTTCCGCACTCATTCCAGGCCAGTACACAAGGTCTCTAGCTAATCTTAATTATTTATCTATACCCTGATGAGATTTGTGCAGATTCCTGAGTACTTGATTCCTCAACACTTTGGGGACAACAATTCTGTTAATTTTATGTAATAGACCATTTACATAAATAATTTCATCTCTGAAGTTCCAATAAGCATGAATTTCCACTGGGGTTTGTGCCTTAATCTCAGGCCAACCCTCCATAGTAACCTCTTTCACTAGTTGCAAGTTTGTGTCCTCTTTAGTTTTTTTTTCTGAGCATTTCAAAGCCAAGCAACAAATCTCCATCAGGTACACTAACCAAATTCACTTGAACTTCATCACCTGTGGTTTCTAACTCCTCAGACCAAGGTACCCAACTCAACACATCAGCGATGTACATTTCTTTACCCTTTTTATACTTGACATCAAAAGAATACTTCTGGATCCTGAGGAGCATTCTTTGCAACCTGGGTGGGGCTGTGGAAAGTGGCTTTTTGAAAATGGTTTCCAAAGGTCTGTGATCAGACTCAACAGTGATCTGAGATCTCCCATACAGGTATGAATGAAATTTTTCAGCCCAAAACACAATTGCAAGAAGCTCCTTTTCAATTTGAGCATAGTTTCTCTGAGTTTTCGTAAGGGACCTGGCTGTAAAGGCTACTGGTTTATCATCCTGTAAAATGCAAGCTCCAACTGCAAAAGCTGAGGCATCCACAGTAAGAGTGACTGGTTTACTTACATCATAGAACCTTAGAACTGGTGCTTCACTAACAAGTTTCTTAAGTTTATTAAAACATTCTTCTTGCTCGTGTTCCCATTTGAAATCAGCATCTTTCTCCAATAATCTTCTTAGAGGCTCATTTATGTCTGACATTCTAGGTACAAACTTGGCTAAATATTTTATCATGCCCATGAATCTCAGCAGTTCAGTTTTGTTTTGAGGAGCAGGTAACTTAGAAATCATCTCTACTTTCTTAAGATCTGGCTTTAATCCATCTTTAGTTAGTGTATGACCAATGTAGTCTACATGATCAGTCTTTAGCTTTAGTTTCTTGGGGTTTAACTTTAGGTTTTTTTCTCTACTTCTTTGTAAAACTTGGTCTAATCTTGCATCATGCTCCTCATCAGTATGGCCATAAATCAAGATATCATCCATGATAATTTCTTCTCCCTCTAAGTCATCAAACAACTCATACATCAGCCTCTGATAGATCTCGGGTGCTGGGCTGATTCCAAAAGGAAGACGCAAATACCTGTATCTGTAGGGGAGGCGGTAGCGGAGTGGTTAGCGTCTCCGAGTGGCGTTCTCGGTGACCCGAGTTCGATCCCCGAAGAAAACCAAAACCTTGTTGCTCCGTCGAGTGGCCTAAGAACACCCACATGCCCTGCCCACCAACTCTACCTTCGATTGCGAGTGCATCGGAGGACACAGGGGGGCGGCATGAGCCTCTAATCACAGGCGTCACTATAAGAATCCTGCCTGCGCCACCACGGGCGAGGGCCAACCATCACAGCAGCCCTCAAGTGAACCTCCAGAGTCTACCATCCGAGCCCTGGGTCACCACTGCCTACAGGCGCTATAGGCACAACATGTAAAAAAAATTAGCAATAATAATAAAAATAATAAAAAATATAGAAAATCTGCCAAAGGATGTGTTAAATGTCAATAATTTAGAAGACTCTTCATCTACCAGTAGTTACCAAAAACCCTTGGTTGCATCAAGTACAGAAAACACCTTAGCATTAGCAAGTCTAGTGGCTACTTCCTCAATGGTGGGTAGTGGGTAATGCTGTCTTTTCAAAGCTTTGTTCAAGTCCTTTGGGTCCAGACACACCCTTAGTTTATCACCTTTCTCTATCACAACCATACTATTTACCCAGTCAGTAGGACTACTTTCTTTGACTAAAACTCCTTGCCTTTCCCTCTCATCTAGTTCAGCTTTGAGACGATCTTTTAAGGCCACAGGGACTTTTCTAGGAGGATGTGCCACCGGAGTTACACTAGGATCGGTATCTAAATGAATTACACCATCAAGACATCCCAGACCCGTAAACACATCAGCATACTTAGTCATGATTGCATCAGAGAGTGAAGTTTATTCGCCAACAAGCTGTCTTACTAACTTGACCACACCTAACATTTCACAGGTACATTTACTCAGCAATGGCATACACTCAATATCTACAACATAAAAAACAAACTGATATTTCTTAGAGTCATGGTTGCCTATAATCTCAATTTTCCCAATTGGCTTTACTTTGTCCCCTGTGAAAGCTACAAGGACAGTCCTTGTTTTCAAGAGTCTGGGTCTTTGATTCATTTTGTTTTAAATACTACTGGGCATTACACTCACTTCTGCTCCTGTATCCACCTGGGCTTTAAATGAAACTTCTTGATCAGGAAATTTAAGTGCAATGCGATCATCTTCACCTCTCCTGTGTGACATGCAAGAATTAACCTTGGGTGCACAATCCTTCCTGCAGATGTAGAGGCCTGACACTGCTTTCTCAAACCACTCGTCAGACTCGGATGACTCATCTTATCTGTAGGCTTGCCGAATTTTCCTTGTAGGGTGTTTCTGCGACCCTTTATACTGCATCTACTCTGGAAATGTCCTCGTCGTCCACACTTCATACAGTCCTTATCAGCAGCAGGGCAGAGATCGCGACGTAGAACATGCTGGAATCCGCAGAACTTGCACCTTGGTTTGGCTTCACTTCCTCTGGGGCCACTGACTGAACTGGGCTTCTTCTTGGTTAGGCTTAGGCTTAGCCTTGACTGTATGGATTTTGGAGTTTGCTGCAGCAGTCAGTTCCTTCATATGCTCTTCACTTACTTCATGGACTCTACATTGCTTCATCACTTCTTCTAGAGTGGAGTCATCTAACCTTAACAATCGACCTCTGAGATTCTCATCAAAAATGCCACAAATGATTCTGTTTCTGATTAGTTCATCTCTTAGTGTGCCAAAATTGCAATTTTTAGCCCTCTTTCTTAGGTTTGTGACAAAACTGTCAAAAGACTCATCTGGCTGCTGCATTCTGGTGTTAAATAAGTACCTTTCGTGGGTTACATACTTCTTTGGCTCAAAATGCACATTCAGACCAGCAATCAGTTTCTTGTAATTATTTTTGTCATTGTCCTCAATAGGTAGTGTGTTAAAAATATCCAGTAATTCTCTCCCACCACAGTGAAGTAAGAGGACGATTTTAACTTCATCTTTCTTTTCATCTTTCTCTGAGCTGATGAGGTATATTTCAAATTCTTGGAAGAACACTTTCCACTTTCCAGCAGCATTACCTTCTAAGGAGACAGGTCCAGGTAGCCGACTAGCACTCATGTTTGGTGGTCGTAGGGAAGCAGCGGGAGACGCCGGCGCCGCCAGAATCACATCTGCAGCGATATAACTGCTTCTATTACCCCTCCAGAGTAGAACAATGCCCTCACAGCTTGGCCAACAAATGCGCTGGGATCTATTACACCTGACACCATGTTATGTTATGGCTAATGTGACATTATAAGAGGCACAAATATAGGAGGAAGGGACAGAAAGTCTTTCTCATGTCGTGTCCAAGTATTTTATATTTTGTTCCAGTAATGCATGCCGCTAGCATAACAAATAAGTTCTTTTAAAATCAATCCTTTAACTAAGCTTAAATCTTACCAGTAACATATATTATAATGTGCATATGGTACATACATCATATATAATATTACACCTCCTACTCCACCCATATCCCTTAGTACAGCACTCCTCCTTCTCCTCCTCCTCTGTCCCAGCCCCACTTTCGCCCACCAGCCCTTCCACCTGGGGAGGGAAGGGCATTTATAAGGCAGCAATTAAATGGAACACACACACAGGTAGCAGCTAAATGGCGGCTTACAATGGAACAATGGAGCGATGAACAATACTACGGAACTACTCTCTCTCTCTCTCTCTCTCCTCTCCTCTCTCTCTCTCTCTCTCTCTCTCTCTCTCTCTCTCTCTCTCTCTCTCTCTCTCTCTCTCTCTCTCTCTCTCTCTCTCTCTCTCTCTCTCTCTCTCTCTCTCTCTCTCTCTCTCTCTCTCATGTACCCCTACGGTTTTCTTGTCTCTTTCTCTTTCAAATTTTTGTCCTTCCCTCCCTTCGCTTCCATTCTTCTTTCTTTCCTTTTTCTCTCCTCTTCTGCAGCTACAACTCTAATAATAATTTCTTCCTCCTTTCCTCTCTCTCCCTCCCCACTAATCATGTTTCACAAGGTTTCCTCAATCATTTACTGTATGTGTGGACTCAATATTGTTGCTACTGTCTTTTACATTTTGTCTTTGTGTATGTATGTAGGTAATGGTTTTTTTCTCGCTCTATCTATCTCTCACACACACAGAAAGAGAGAGAGAGAGAGAGAGAGGGGGGGAGTTTTCGTCCCTTTAATAATAAATCCCTTCTTTACATTCGCCATCCCTTATGCTACCTCCGTTTTTTCTACCCTCCCTTCCTCCCTCCCTCATTCGTTTTCTCCAGTTACCATCACGCCAAAAATCCCTCTCAAACTTGCAACCTTCCCGTATTTTGTGAGGGATTCTTGCGTCTATCATGTCTCCTCCTCCTTTTCTGGTTTTCTTCATTCGGAATTCATGTCAGGTGGGAAGGAATGAAGTTTCTCTAACTCCCCCCTTCTCCCTCCTATCCCCTAAGAGCTCCCATGTATAGTACAGAGGACAACGATCCAGGGGAGGGGAAGGGAAAGGAAGGGAGTGGGAGAAAGTTCCCAAAAAAAGCTAGAAAGAGGTAGGGATAAGGTATGTCTCGCTTGGAGGCAGTGTGGCTGTTTTCCTAACCTCAGGGTCCCGCTATGACTGCCTAGGATGTAGTTGTGTGTGGGGGAAGGAAGGTAAGGGGAAAAATATTACCTTCGATGTTACCCGCCTTCAAAAATGCATCCAGGCACCTTATTCCCATAACAATGACAAAATTGAGCAGAGACAAAATTGGGCTTTAAAACACTCTGCATGGCGGAAACTGATTATCCACTGAAGGGAAATTGGCAATATAGTGGGAACGGTGAAGGTGGTAGGTACCCTGGGAGGCCATGTAGATAGTGGGGTCCCTCGCTTACAGGTGTGATGGATGAGTAAACCTTTTAAAATCCCCAACATTAACAGAATTATATCCTACCCCTTAAGAAGATGGTGATTACATTGACTTCTGGTTTTGTTTTGTTTTATCTTAAATAGAAGCAATTACATAATTATTTATTTTACAGGATGTGACATTCAAAAATAAAAAAATAAAAAATGCAAAATAAAGTAAGAATGCCCAGTTAACAAGTCGTTCTACGGAAAGACTAAAGCAGGTGTATAAATGTGAGATTTACTTACTATGGTGGTCAAATACAAACTCTTTGGTACTGTACTTCTTTGCGATTCTAAATCTATCCTGACAATAACACCTCCCGGACGCATATTCGCCAAGTCTGGAAAAGATCGCATACTCCACTCTTGTACACGTCAAGTTAGGTTACGTTAGGTTGCGGTCAGGTTAAGATGGGTTTATCATCAATCGAATGGAAACTTTGTGAGGGAATCAAAAGGAAGGTATTTTCGAGAAAATCCTATATATAGTTATATGAGGAACTACACCTGAACTACACTTCCCTCGTCCCGGTAACGGTGGTTACCACTTTCACCTTCACCAAGCGGCGTGCTTCGGGGCTTCAAGCGCAGCTACTCGACTCTCCACGTCAACACTTCCAGCCCCTGTCCCAGGGGTAAGGGGGGTACTGTACCCAATTTAATGACGGAGCCTCGCCGCCACGATTAAGGCAGACAGCCATAGCTCTCCCCTCCAACAACACCTCCACTACCAAGCTGCTTCACTCATCCCTAGAAGGCTATACTGAAGACGTGGGCTCGCTTGCAGTTCGCCCTTCACTGTCCCGCAACCATTCAACGCTCCCCGCTGTATGAAGAGTTAGTCTACGGTGCTGACGATTGCTGCTGCAATTCACCTCTCTTCAAGCTGCGTTCGAGGGAGTTCTTAGGGTGACATTACCCCTGCATCATTGCAGACGTTGTTTGGTGTTTGGTTATTTGGCGGCTAGCCATTTGATATTTAGTTTTGTTGTGTAAATATATTCGGGGTAGTCATACTTCTTGATTTTTCGTCCCCCACAGTTCTTAAGTTTGGTAATATTAATAACCACCTCGGCCCTGACAAGTTAGCTTCGGAGCTACAGCCAAGCGTCTTCACCCGGAGTAGGCGATCTTTTCCAGACTTGGCAAATATGCCTCCCGTACCGCAAGCAACCCGATGACACCCAGTCCTACTAAACTTCCTCTCTTTTAACCTTCTGCCACTACCGACCAAGCCTGCCACCTCACCGCACACCCTCCTTTCACCTCCACCAACCCCTCTCCCTCAGTTCTCCAGCCAAAACAACACACCTTCATGCTGACACACCTGCGGGAAGCATAAGACCCATTCTCCCACTTATGGTTGTCCGGTGTAAAATAAACTTTGTAGGTACCGTACATACCGCGTCAGGACCTGCAGGAGTAGCGCACATTGCGCTCACCTCTTCTGTATGACAAGAAAATGACATGTGATCTGATATTCGAGCTGCATATCTTTGTTTTTCTATTTGTTTTCCAGGATTCTGATACACTCTTTTTCATCTTAAATTCAGTGACTAAAGGTGTAATATAATATGAATGTTTGAAGATGATAAGACAATAAAATAAATGCGCACATTTAATCACCAAGATAAATATGTACATATTATGATATGTATGAAAATATATCTACAAATAAACTGTTATAAAAATAATTGAAATAAGTAAGTAGATTAATATCATTATTTTTCTTGATGAGCTGAACGTGCCTGATAAACTCTACTTTACAACACTAAAATATGTGAACACTCTTGATAGACGTGATGTGTGTTGTGTAGCAGACGCGCCAAACATATAAGCAGGCAGGCAGGCATCAGTCGCCGCGAACAGACCTCTTGGTGGGACCAAGGTCGGTAGGTCAGTCTATGGTCTCTGTATAAGGAGGGTAACGCCACCCATTGGTCCTACTGTATGTTAAACGCTTCTGGGCGCCATCTTGAATCCAGGGCCTCTCCGTTGACCCTGTAGACCTGCGGAGGTTCTTAATCTATTTTTGCTTTTTAACTAACCTAACCTGGGCATTGAGTACGTAACCTAACCTAACTGGGGGGGGTTGCCCCCCCAGACCCCCCTAATGTTATTTTTCATTTCCGACGGCTGTTGTATGCATGGGTTAAAATACTTCTTATAATGAGATAAAACTTACAAGATACTTAAAACCCCCGATCGTGTATTGGTTTAAACTGCACTTATACCGATAATATTATGTAGCATTCTAGACACAAAGTCCATATACATTATTGAATTACAATGCAGTATGAATCAAAGATACACAATTAAGACTAAGGCTTAACCTTTAATTCAGCTGCAGTCGAATTGATGTAAACACAAGCGAGTATTATTGCCATTGCATAGGTTTGAGATCATACTGACTTAAGTTAGCCATGAGGATTAAAGTATGATATATTGCACCAATGTTTAAAACATTTCCATTAAAATAATACATCACCAAACCTCATTTCTGCAATCATGCTATTTTTTAGGGAATCTTAGTCTGACTATAAACCTGTACCCAAGGTTCCTTATCACAGTGTCCAGTGTCCTTATGTTCTTATTTATCAGTGTGGTCACACATGCATCAGCCAATCCAGTGTTTCAGGTATTTGTTAGTTATATTATAACGTTAGTTATATTTGCGAGTTAAGGCCTGTCCAGACGAGCGGACGTGCCCGGCGGGCAGCGCAGTCGGCGGACAAATTCTGCCGGGCATGCCCGTGAATGTTGTACACACGGCAGATTTGATGAATGGGCGGGCGGGCGTGACCGACGATGCCAGTATGTTGTCGAGTGCGGTACGATACACATGGTACCCAGTACTATTGTTGCTGTGTGTATAAAGTTCCTGATGTGAACCATGTTACAACGAAGTCGAAGTGATAAGTAGCAGGCAAGTCTTCTATGGATCCCCAATCTTAACTTGCGTCTGGCAGCGTCGTAGCTCCTCAAGCCACCGGGCACCACCTGGTGATTTCGCTCAACGGAGGATCGGGCATTTCGATTGTTTGCCCGTCAAATGTGCCCGATGACGGGCATGCCCGCCGATCAGGCCCGCTCGTCTGGATAGGCCTTTGGTCACATCTAGGTTTGCACCATCTAGGAGGATTTTTTCCATAATTTTCATCATTATATTGACGTATCATGATCTAGCTTTTGTCTCTATTTGACATTATTTTACATCATGACATATTTGAAATATTCTTTATTCATCAGTAAGTTTTTGCAAACAAAAACCAGAAAATAAAAACAGAACAAAATCCTATTTTTACATAATAATATATATCATTTGCAACATTTGAAACATTTTGAAACATTTAATAATAGCCGCATAAATAAATAAATACAATAATGTTTGTTTACAACCTAGAAGGCCAGTCGTTATAATAAGCAGACCTTTCAGGCAAAGAGTAAAATACATACGAAATACATACGAATTCATAAAAAGCTATAAGAAAAACAAACAGATTATGAGTAAGCAATAATAACAAAGTAACAAAAATACACAATACAAAATATAAAATACAAAATAGTAGAAACTATGAAAATATGCAATAGCAAACTCCAATATATGCAGTAAAGGGTACACCTACAGAAGAAGGGGAGGGGAGATGATGATGAAGTGGGAGAAGGTTAATGGAAGATAAAAGAAAATTATATGAGACACTGGCTAATAAAAGAGCAGGAGATAATATTTAAGTTTACTTTTAAATAATTTGAGAGAGGGAGTATTCTTAATAGGCTGAGGGAGAGAATTCCAGATCAAAGGTCCCAAGTACATAGTAGAGTGGCGTAAAAAGCTTAGACAATGGGATGGCAAGCAAAGTTGCTCTCTATGTCGTGTGGAGTATTGATGAGAGGGAAGAGAGACGTTAATTTGATTATTATACATACAATTTGCAATCGAAAGTTTAGTTATATCTTGAAATTTAAGAATTTTAGTGTTTTTAAAAAGAGGAGTAGTGTGTTCAAGAAAAGAACTATTAGTAATGATCCGAATATTTTTTTTTGTGTAGTAGGTTTAGGCATTTCAGATGAGTGTCATAAGTGGTGCTCCAGATTGGGTTACAGTAAAGTAGATGTGTGCGTAATAAAAAGTTTTTAGTATTTTACAGGGCATAAAATATCTTACTTTAAATAGCATGACAGTGCATCTAGAAAGTTTTTGGGTAACATTACTTATATGGAATTTAAAAGCTAGGCTTTCATCAAACAAAACTCCTAAAAATTTTACCTTACTGGATCTACTAATTAAGTTATTGTTGATTTTCAGATCAGGCAACTCGATATAATTCTTTTATTAGAAAATAGCATGAAGTAAGTTTTGTTAGTATTGATTGTAAGTCTATTGCTCAAACACCAATTATGAAGTTTATCAAGGTCATGATTGGCCGAATGGATTAAAATTTCCATATTAGAGCCTGCAAGATATAAAGTCATGTAATCAGCAAAGAGGATAGTATCAGCAAAGGTGAAGACATTGAGAATATCATTAATATAGATAAGGAACGATGTAGGCCCAAAGACGCTTCCTTGTGGGACACCCGTAGAAATATTTTGTTTAGAGGATTTATGACAATCAAGGACTGTACGTACAGTGGCAGTTTACACTGAGTTCTGTTCGCTAAGTAGTCCTTCAACCATGAATGTATGGTTTCACGTATGCCATAATGATGTAATTTGTCAAGAAGAATCGTGTGGTTAACCGTGTCAAAAGCTTTGGAAAAATCAACAGAAACAGATAATACTGATAATTAATCTATCATCAAGGGATGAATAGAGGTGAGAGGAAAACAGATTAAGGGCATCAAAAGTGCTTGAACCTGACCTAAATCCATACTGAGACTCATTCAAGATTATTTTGGTTTCTAGATATGGCACCAACTTATTTTTCATTGACAACTCAAATATTTTAGAGAAAATAGATAGAGTAGAAATAGGGCAATAATTGTTAGGATCATTCTTAGGGCCAGATTTATGCACAGGTGTAATATTAGCATGTTTTAGAAGTGAAGGAAATTTACCTGTAGATAAGGATTGATTAAAAAGTAAAGCAATGGGGTATTATTGGGGTAAGCAATTTTCTCAGAGTTACGTTTAATTATGTTAACAGAGATTTCATCAGCATTTGACTTTTTGTTTTTGAGGGTCCTGATAACATAGATAATGTCAGTAGAAGTAACTGGAGGGACAAACATAGAGTTTTGATAATTTCCTTGTAGATAATCAGTGGCATTTATATTAGCTAGAGGTAGAGCATTATTGAGTTTGATTGCAACTTCACTAAAATGTTCGTTGAGAGCTTCTGCAATTTGGCTTGGGCTGTTAAGTAAAGTATTGTTATGAGTTACAGTTGATATTGCTATTTTTGGTGGCCGACT
>JACEEZ010019304.1:0-30000 GCA_016584305.1 Chionoecetes opilio | reverse complement strand
TGACAACACTTAATTGTAGCTGGTTTGGTCGGGAATAATGGAAAATAAGTCAAGCCCGACACCCCGAGACCCGACATTTTGAGCTGACGGGAGGTTCCCAGACGGCCACCAGATGGCAGATCGAGCTCACTGTTATGGCGTATACCCCACGCACCCTCCATAGTGAACGATACTGAACGTTTCACAATACGTATTGCTAGCAAAATGGCGGCTGCCGAAATTTATCTCTTTGGCTATTCTTATTGTTGCAGAATAACACTTTAATGACCCTGTATTTGATGCAGCAGCAGCTATAGCAGCAGTAAATTAGATATTAACCCGTGGGCTGCGGCAAGCCTTCCGGAAGGCTCTGCTGAGCGACTGCGGCATGCCTTCCGGAAGCGTGATTTGCAATGCGGGCGTTTTGGTTAAGGAAAAAAGTGCTACATATCGCCAGAATTTTTATTTCCTAATTTCTTTTGTGGACCTTGGATATTGTTCATATACGAGTGGTTGTTCATAAAATTCTTATGTGCATATGCTTATAATTCATTTAAAGATCTGGAAAAGATCGCCTACTCCACTTTTGAACACGTCAGATTAGGTTACGTTAGGCTACGTTTGAGTTGGATTAGGTTTCAGTACGGATGTGTCGGAAACTTTGTGTGGGAATCACAATGAGGGTATTTTCGAAAAAATACTATGGTTAGTTTCGGAGCTACAGCCAGGCTGTATTATTGACCGCTTTGGAGACATGCCCAACATTCTTGATTTTTTCCTAACTACTAATCCTTCTGCTTACTCTGTGAAACTATTCTCTCCGTTGGGTTCCTCCGATCACAATCTTATTTTTGTAACTTGTCATATCGCTCCGGTGCCGCCCCGGGATCCACCTACACGGAGGTGCTTCTGGCATTTCATCTCGGCTAAATGGGAGGGCCTAAGGTAGATATTCCAGGGAATGATTATTGCTTCAATTTCAGAGACCCATCTCTTTGTGCAGAGCGCATAACTGAGGTAATTGTCTCTGGCATGGAGGCGTGCATTCCACACACTTTCTCTAATCCTAAAGCTCGTCAACCTTGGTTTAATTCTGTTTGTTCTCATGCTGTCCAAGACTCCAAGATAGAGAGGTGGCTCACAGATGGTACCGTAACCATCCATCTCCTGAAACTCATGCCCTTTATATTTCTGCCCGTAATCATGCCGAGTCTTTTCTTCAACTTAACAAAAACTCCTTCATTCATTGAAAATGTCAAAAACTTTCTGAATCAAACTCCTCTCGTGACTTCTAGCATCTAGCTAATACCATCTCTAACAACTTTTCTTCTACATCTTTCCCTCCTATGTTTCACCCAGATGGCTCCACATCTGTCTCATCTATTATAAATAGACTTATTCTTTATTCTCTTACTGTCTTTTATATAGGGATTGGCAACTAAGCGGGCTTTTTGTTACCTCTTTTTTTTGCCCTTGGCCAGTCCTTTGTGATACAAAAAACAACAACAAAAAAGGCGTCTTCATCCGGAGTAGGCGATCCTTTCTAGACTTGGCGAATATGCCCCCGGGCCCGAGGCCGTAGTGCGGAGAGAGAGAGCGCTCGGCAACCGGCATACAGTAATGTTATGTCACCGAGTGCAAGCTTACGTATTGCACTACTGAACGCAGCCCTGGTAAGCCACCTTAGTACGCCAGGTGAGATGAGGAGAAACAACGGAAAGTACCAATACAGCTGCGTTTGAGGCTAAAGAAAGATAACGTTTTATTTTTAATGAGAACAACAATAAAACACTCTTCAGTTGCGTGGCGATTGCGGTGAGAAAACATAGAATGAAGCAATAGCACTTTTGTATTTTTCTTACGTTTCGACTATTACCAATTCTTTAGAGGTAACCAATGTGTATGGAACAAAACTATGGTCGAATATAGTAAAAATAAAGTGTTTCTGCTTCATTCCGTGTTTCTTCACCACCATTCCCACTAAATTGTCTTATTTTTTCTTTTCAAATTCTTTGTTTTTTCCATACACATAAAGATACCACATTGATACAGGTACTGTTTCAGTAGTGGTAACTAAAGTCATGCACTGAATTATATTTGATATCCATTAATCCCTTTCCTTCCGCATAGCTTGATTTATCTGTCAAAAATAACATCGCATAACATAGACTATGGTATAATTTGGTACATAGCCTCCTGCTCATTAAAGTAATCGTCCAGACCATTTCATCATTCCTGATTTTATGTAGTTAGAGTATAGCCATTATCGAGTGTATCAACAATATGTTGTCACTTTTTGCATCCAGTCAGCCGTTTTTTAATAATCCGCAATCAAAATCTGTAAATTCCCCGAGCTTCGAAAACGCTGCTGGCAACTGGCAGACGATGCGCCACGGCTCGGTGACGTAACAGGAGGAATGCCTCCTCTCCCCGCGCTGATCAGAAGCACGTAAACACAAGAGATAAGTATAGTACTTGAAGATTTTTGGATGTTTCTGATAGATTTGTTTTTGCTGTGTGGGTGGGGTGTGGTAGGAGACAGGGTGTATGGGGTGGACTGGGCTGTGGTAGGAAATGTGGTGGACTGGCGTGTGGTAGTAAATGGGGTGGACTGGTGTGTAACATACTTGTGTAAGGGGTTGTTGTGTGTAAGGGGGTTGTTGTGTGTAAGGGGGTTGTTGTGTGTAAGGGGGTTGCTGTGTGTAAGGGGTTGTTGTGTGTAAGGGGTTGTTGTGTGTAAGGGGGTTGTTGTGTGTAAGGGGGTTGTTGTGTGTAAGGGGTTGTTGTGTGTAAGGGGTTGTTGTGTGTAAGGGGTTGTTGTGTGTAAGGGGGTTGTTGTGTGTAAGGGGTTGTTGTGTGTAAGGGGTTGTTGTGTGTAAGGGGGTTGTTGTGTGTAAGGGGTTGTTGTGTGTAAGGGGGTTGTTGTGTGTATGGGGTTGTTGTGTGTAAGGGGTTGTTGTTGCCGCTAACATCTGTTCGTCTGCCTCGTATTCTGGTTCAAACATATAGGGTTGGGCTCCCATCACAATCTGAGGTTCGTTTTCTTCATAGTATACGCGAGCAGCGTCATTTATTTCGGTATCAGATTGAGCATCGTACTCTAGATCTGTAACACCGACAGATTCACTGTCTGACACCGAAGTACAATCGCTCATTATCACATGTGCCGACAGGTGTCACGCAGGGAGAAGACTGTTGTTTACACTCTCCGCTCCTTCTGTGACGTCATCAATAATATTCGTAGCCCTGTTGGAGGGAAGAAAAAAAAATTGCGCGCTTTTTACAAAAGTCGTGTTTTTACGGAAATAAGGCTTGGAAATCAATTATTTTTGGTGGATTAGGTTTTTAAATGTACATTCAACATAATTAGGCAAAAAAAAAATGGGTCTGGACGATTACTTTAAAGGAATTAGTTGTTTATTATGCACTGATTTTTGTTTAAGGCACTGAACATTTGAACACAATAAAAATATGTGTACTCAGCTAAGCTATGACTGTCGCTGAAAATATTCCATATGTCGATGAAAATAATGTTTATTAAGCTAATAGGAAGTTGTTACAGTTTACCTATCATAAATGTGTCTTGTAATTTAATTAATTTAATGATTTTGAATGAATCTTGTGGGTATTCGCTGTAAGCTGAAGTAGTAAGAGTTGTAGTAGTAGTAGTAGTGGTAGTAGTAGTGGTGGTGGTGGTGGTATCAGGGATAGTACTAGTAATATTAGTAGTACACAGCGCGCCAAAGCATTGTTCGCGACATCATAACACAGTGCTTCCATACGGGAATTCAGAAAATGTACTCTATGGCAGCCTACTGACTTCCGAGAGAGATATCTTACATATGGCAGCTTGTTTAAGGCACGGGCAGTCCATCAAGACCGTTGAGGAATGTTCAGATGCCACTTGTCAATTATAGACGAGGCATTTAAAAAAGTATCGCCTTCCTTCTCGCGAGTAATTTGAACAGAGGCGCATTGGTATGACTATCATTATTTTCATAATGAGTGGCAAGAAAGACCTAACAAAAGAGCAAATTAAAGTTATTGTATCTCTACACAAGGCAGAGAGGCCAGTGGAAGAAATATCAAGGATTGTGGGTGTTACGAGGAGATGTGTGCATAAGTGGGTGGAAAGTTTGACGGTGGTTTGCATCGTCGCGACAGCCGCGACACCAGAACATTATAAGTAGCCAGGGCGAGGGTGTAAAACATCAGCAAGCACCTTAAATGTCATGAAACGTCAAGTGGATGCCCATCCTCAATTAAGAGCAAGAAAAATATTGCGATATGGCTTTTACATCCTCGCTGTGGCCACTTATAATGTTCTGGTGTCGCGGCTGTCGCGACGATGCAAACCACCGTCAAACTTTCCACCCACTTATGCACACATCTCCTCGTAACACCCACAATCCTTGATATTTCTTCCACTGGCCTCTCTGCCTTGTGTAGAGATACAATAACTTTAATTTGCTCTTTTGTTAGGTCTTTCTTGCCACTCATTATGAAAATAATGATAGTCATACCAATGCGCCTCTGTTCAAATTACTCGCGAGAAGGAAGGCGATACTTTTTTAAATGCCTCGTCTATAATTGACAAGTGGCATCTGAACATTCCTCAACGGTCTTGATGGACTGCCCGTGCTTTAAACAAGCTGCCATATGTAAGATATCTCTCTCGGAAGTCAGTAGGCTGCCATAGAGTACATTTTCTGAATTCCCGTATGGAAGCGCTGTGCTATGATGTCGCGAACAATGCTTTGGCGCGCTGTGTAGTTGTAGTAGTAGCAGTAGTAGCAAAGTGGCATAATGCAGCTTCTAACACACTCAACAGAGTTAGTTTCCAGCAAAATATATAATTAGAGCAACATACAAAAGTCTTGCATCAGCTCAAAACATAAGCAAATATGAAACACTTTTTTACAGCTCTAAATGTATAAAATAATAAGAAACCCTCGTAGTTCGGGTTGCCCCCCAGAAAGAATTAAATTTATCATAAAAAGATTAGTAGAAAAATCATATAATGAAGTTACAAAAAATACTTATATTAGTTTTTTTCATATCATCACAGATATTTAATAGAAATTACATGGAACCTGTGTTTTTAACCAAGTATATTACAATACAACATCCTCATACAGTGGCGACGGGGGGGGGGGGGGGCATGCCGCATGCCCCCCCCTTTTGCAAAGAATAAATCATAATAAATAATATATTTATGAAAATATATGATATAAAAAAATATATATATATATATATATAATATATATTATTATATATATAATATATATATATCTATATATATATATATATATATATATATATATATATATATATATATATATATATATATTTAGTTGGTATTCTTAGGTAGATACATCTCGACATTTCAGGGTGACAAAGACACTCGTCATTCTTGGGGTTGTTTATACGCAACGTTTCGCCAAAAGACACTTGGCATCATCAGGCTAAAATAGTTAAAAAAATTAATATACTATACTGCTAAAAAGCGAACATCTAAAAGATTTTTTTTAAACAATAAAATAATCCTATATTATCTAGAAAATAATAAATAATAAATAAAAACACAATTTATACTTAACAGACCTTGGTGTGTATGCTGTCTGAGTTGGCAGAGGACTGAATGAACAATAGTTTGCGGGCAACATTTCGGCTCGTGTGTGGCGATCGAAACGAGAGTCGGACAATCGAAACAGTGTGATAATCATTTGAGTATATGTAATTGGTATGAAGTGACTTGGTTATTAAGATCAGGGGACAAATGCTTGATGTGTATGGATTCTAATAATTTAGTGTCACTAGGGTAGTGTGCCTTGGATAGGATACTAAAGTCATTCATAGAAAAAGGGTGATCTAAATCATGTGAGTGTGAGCGGATTGCAGATTGCGAAGGTGAAGAAATGGGTCGACCAGTACGTGCAGAAACACCTTTATGCTCAGAAAGCCTAAGGGTTAGATTCCTTGTCGTCTCGCCGACGTATCTAGCGTTACAGCTAGAACATTTGAATTCGTAAATTATGTTAGAGATAAGAGCTTTAGGTATAGAGTCCTTATATTTGAAATGTGTTCTTAAGGTAAATGAATTAGTAAAAATAAATTTAAATTTTGAGTTAGGAAGGTGTAACTAAAGTAGATCATTGAGTTTTTTTCGAATGGTGTAACTGAGATGGCCGTAAAATGGAAGTTTAATATAGTGTGTGTCTAATATGGGTTCGGGTTGGTTCGACTTGGGGTTGAACTTTTGTTCTGCAACTTGGGGTTGAGCAGTATAGTATATTAATTTTTTTTACTATTTTAGCCTGACGATGCCAAGTGTCTTTTGACGAAACGTTGCGCATAAACAACCCCAAGAATGACGAGTGTCTTTGTCACCCTGAAATGTCAAGATGTATCTACCTAAGAATACCAACTAAGCATATATAGTATATATATATATATATATATATATATATATATATAATATATATATATAATATATATATTATATATATATATATATATATAATAATATATATATAATATATATTATATATATATATATATACATATATATATATATATATTTGTTTATATATATAATATATATATGTATATATCAATATATATATATATATATATATATATATATATATATATATATTTTATTATAATTATATTGTTTATATATATATATATATATATATATATATATATATATATATATATATTATATATATATATAGTTGGTTTTCTTAGTTGGTAGTACATCTTGATATTTCAGGGTGACAAAGACACTCGTCATACTTGGGGTTGTTATGCGCAACGTTTCGCCAAAGGCACTTGGCATCATCAGGCTAAAAATAGTTAAAAATTTAATATATTGCAATGCTAAAAAGCGAACATCTAAAAAATTATTTCTTAAGTAACAATAAAATATTCCTATATTATCTAAAATTACTAACTAATAAATAAAATATAATTTGTACTTAACGGACCTTGGTGTGTATGCTGTCTGAGTTGGTAGAGGACTGAATGAACACTAGTTTCGTGGGTAACATTTCAGCTTGTGTGGAGCGATCGAACCGAGAGTCGGGCAATCGAAACAGTGATAGTCATTTGAGTATATGTAGTTGGTGTGAAGTGACTTGGTTATTAAGATCAGGGGACAGATGCTTGATGTGTATGGATTCTAATAATTTAGTGTCACTAGGGTAGTGTGCCTTGGATAGGATACTAAAGTCATTCATAGAAAAAGGGTGATCTAAATCATGTGAGTGTGAGCGGATTGCAGATTGCGAAGGTGAAGAAATGGGTCGACCAGTACGTGCAGAAACACCTTTATGCTCAGAAAGCCTAAGGGTTAGATTCCTTGTCGTCTCGCCGACGTATCTAGCGTTACAGCTAGAACATTTGAATTCGTAAATTATGTTAGAGATAAGAGCTTTAGGTATAGAGTCTTTATATTTGAAATGAGTTCTTAAGGTAAATGAATTAGTAAAAATAAATTTAAATTTTGAGTTAGGAAGATGTAACTTAAGTAGATCATTGAGGTTTTTTTGAATGGTGTAACTGAGATGGCCGTAAAATGGGAGTTTAACATAGTGTGTGTCTAATATGGGTTCGGGTTCGTTCGACTCTGGGTTGAACTTTTTATCTAAGAACTTTGAGATGGTTGCTTCAATTAATTTGAGGGGGTAGCCATTATTTTGGAAAAAATTAGTAAGGAATTTGATCTCATTATCAAAGGAAAACCAATTAGAAGAGAAACTATAGCATCTGTGTAGTAGGGTCTTAATAGTATTGATTTTAAAATCCTATTAAGACCCTACTACACAGATGCTATAGTTTCTCTTCTAATTGGTTTTCCTTTGATAATGAGATCAAATTCCTTACTAATTTTTTCCAAAATAATGGCTACCCCCTCAAATTAATTGAAGCAACCATCTCAAAGTTCTTAGATAAAAAGTTCAACCCAGAGTCGAACGAACCCGAACCCATATTAGACACACACTATGTTAAACTCCCATTTTACGGCCATCTCAGTTACACCATTCGAAAAAAACTCAATGATCTACTTAAGTTACATCTTCCTAACTCAAAATTTAAATTTATTTTTACTAATTCATTTACCTTAAGAACACATTTCAAATATAAGGACTCTATACCTAAAGCTCTTATCTCTAACATAATTTACGAATTCAAATGTTCTAGCTGTAACGCTAGATACGTCGGCGAGACGACAAGGAATCTAACCCTTAGGCTTTCTGAGCATAAAGGTGTTTCTGCACGTACTGGTCGACCCATTTCTTCACCTTCGCAATCTGCAATCCGCTCACACTCACATGATTTAGATCACCCTTTTTCTATGAATGACTTTAGTATCCTATCCAAGGCACACTACCCTAGTGACACTAAATTATTAGAATCCATACACATCAAGCATCTGTCCCCTGATCTTAATAACCAAGTCACTTCACACCAACTACATATACTCAAATGACTATCACTGTTTCGATTGCCCGACTCTCGGTTCGATCGCTCCACACAAGCTGAAATGTTACCCACGAAACTAGTGTTCATTCAGTCCTCTACCAACTCAGACAGCATACACACCAAGGTCCGTTAAGTACAAATTATATTTTATTTATTAGTTAGTAATTTTAGATAATATAGGAATATTTTATTGTTACTTAAGAAATAATTTTTTAGATGTTCGCTTTTTAGCATTGCAATATATTAAATTTTTAACTATTTTTAGCCTGATGATGCCAAGTGCCTTTGGCGAAACGTTGCGCATAAACCCCAAACCCCAATAACAACCCCAAGTATGACGAGTGTCTTTGTCACCCTGAAATATCAATATATATATATATATATATATATATATATATATATATATATATATATATATTGGTCCCCCCCTTTTCAATTTTGCGGGTACGCCACTGCTCACTAGTATCACGAGGAGGAGGAGGAGGAAGAAGAAAAAGAAGAAGGAAAGAGAGGAGAGGGAAAAAGAGGAGTAGGTGTAGGAAAGAACAGAGAAAAGACAAACGATAGAATAAATACAATTACAACATTATCACCATCATCACCATCACCAGCGGACGCAAGTGGCAGCATGAGGAGGAGGAGGTTCAGATGTTGTGGCTCAATACTTCATGAGGACAGATGGGTACATGGGGTGTGAGGCTGGCACGAGAGCCTCCACCATGGTACTCTCCTTCCTCAGCTCCTGGTACAGCGCCACGGGACACAGCCACCAGTACACGTGGAATACTGCGCAGGGAGGTGGGAGGGTGAGGAACACGCACACACACACACACACACACACACACACACACACACACACACACACACACATTCACACACACACACACACACACACACACACACTGCAACCGATGAAATCCTGGCGAGAGCTTTCAGGCTGAGGTCAACTGATGATTACAGGGAAGTGTATGTGAAAAAATCGATGAATAAGGATTAAAAAGTTAAAGGAAATGCAAGAGGAAGCAGCAAATGAAGAAAGAACGGAGGAAGAAAAAATAATTGTACGGTACTAAACGACAGGGTGAGAAAGTGGTATACAAATAGAAAAGACTAAAGGCAAATGGTGTGAGGACAATGTTGTAATAAAAGGAATGAAAGTGCACACGAGCACAGATGGAATAATATGAAGAAGGCTGGAACTAAAAGATTATTTATCAAATGAAGATCCATACGTGGTGTATTTGAACAGAAACTAAATTAGTAAAAGACCTAGTGGTGATTAGCATAAAATACAACATGTGGAGAAGGGACAGAAGTGGTATAAGAGGTGGTGGAGGGTGGAGTTATGTTACTGACAAAATTAGGGGTGAAATACAAAAAAGTGGAGCAAGGAGAAGGAAGAGCTTAAATAGTGAGTGTACAAAATATAAGTCAGAAATAGAGAAACACAGACTATAGTGACAATCTATATACCACCCAGAACAAATACTTGGAGTAAGGAATAACATGAGAAAGTATTAGAGGATACCTTAAAATACTTCAGCAAAATAATCAGGAGTAGTAAAAAGGTACTGCTGGTTTGAAATTTTAACTACAAAGAAGTTAAATGGGAGACATTTTGAAGGAGGAAATAAAAATACTTGATGGGATAAATTGTTCAAGCTGACAATGGAAAACACGATGACTCAGTGGGTGACAGAAAACACAAGATATAGGGGAGGTGACGTACCAGCAAGACTGAACCTATTGATAGCACAAGGTATATACCTAGCAAATGAGATAAATTATGGGTGCCCCATCAGAAAGAGTGACCATGTAATCTTAGAAATGGAGACGGAAAAGGACATAAAGGAGGAAGATGAATCGTACAAAAGGAGCAGAAGAGACTTTGGAAAACTAACATGGAAGAATTGACAAAATTCTTTGAAGAAATTGATTGGGAAGTAATGAAAAGAGTGAATTATGTGTAAGTAAAATATGACATTTTTCTGGGCATATATGAGAAAGGAGTTGACAAAACATGTTCCATTATATACAGGAAGAGAAAAAGGAAAGCAGGAATGATTTAATGCAGGATGTGAGAGGGCAAAGAGAATAAAGGCATGGAAAAGAATGAAGAGAAATCGGACACAAAGAAATAAAGATTAAAAAGTATAAAGATTATATCATACACCACTATATCTCTGGACTGTTTACGCAACAATGTTTTGAAATTGCCAGGCTGCATAGCGGCCCGCGGCCCGCCCGACAAAGAGATATAGTGGTCAATGGACTATCATATAGACTGGTTTATCAGTATATATGATATACTGTTATCTTCGCAAATGTTTGTTCTATAATATTATCAAATAAAAAACAGTAAAACACGCTAAAGAAATGCTATTGCGAGACTCTGAAGAAATATGCATGAACTTAATATTCTCTTCAACTCTTCGCTATTTAAAACTATGCGAGTCAACTTTTATCATGAAGGGTATCAATAGAAGTGCAATTTTATTAGCTTTCCATTGATATATTTCCTTTTCTGATAAATGAATTAGAACCATGCATAAATTAGCGTTAAATAAATAAATAAAATCATCAATCGGGTAAATTTCCCGATTGATGAGGTTATTTATTTAGTTAACACTAATTTATGCATGGTTCTAATTCATTTATCAGAAAACGAAATATATCAATGGAAAGCTAATAACATTGCGCTTCTATTGATACCCTTCATGATAAAAGTTGACTCGCAAAGTTTTAAATGGCGAAGAGTTGAAGTGAATATTAAGTTCATGCATATTTCTTCAGAGTCTCGTAATGGCATTTCTTTAGCGTGTTTTACTGTTTTTTATTTGATACTATTATAGAACAAACATTTACGAAGATTACAGTATATCATATATACTGGCATAGACCACTGTATACCTGGGCTGCGTTTAAGAAGAAGAATTTGAGCGGCTCGCGCCGTTCGGGTTTCTGTACCCCTCTATCAAACGCTTTTGGGCGCCTCGCAGTGGTATGTAAACAAATCCCCGCCGTTACCATGAAAACGACGACGCCACAGCTCAGACTGTGGGCTTTTGACCTCACCATTTTCCTCTACTGCCCTCTATCTGCCCACGCACAGTACGGAAGTGTAATGGCGTACGCTGTAGCTACCTGACGACTATTTGATTATTGTTGTAATGGTAATTGTCGCTGAGAGAGGTGAAAAGCTAGGAATCTCGGGCACCGTCAACCAACTACCGTCAATAACACTATAGTCGCCACTGCACTTTTGTCGCCAGGCGCTAAATATTACTAATTATAGCATCACTATAGACTTGTATGTGCCACTGAAGACAGGTACTTAATATAAACTAGTGTGCATGCCTCTTTAGTGGCACATACAATTATGTATCTGTAGTGATGATAAAATTCGTAATATATGGCGCCTGACGACATATATGTGCAGTGGCGACTATAGTGTTATTGGCGGTAAGGTGTAGGGATACGTGAACAGGTTTATGAAACTGTCGCCAATAGGAATTCTCGCAGAAACACCAACTGAGACCTGTCGCCGACGTGGTACACTCGCCGACGCGGAAATTTTTGGTAACAGTTCCACTTGGAATAAATGAAAATGAAGAATAAAGTGTATTTCATTGTTGGATACCACCATACCACCTGGTATGTAATCTCTGAATGCAGAAATACTGTTAAGAGCTTATTAAATGTATATATTGTGTACTGTAATAGCATGCAAGATCAAGAACTGAAACTGTCGACGAAAATAGGCAGATGAAATGAAATGAAAATATGACAGTGCTAATATGATTTGACTAATGCTTCATGTTCGCTTATAATGTCAGATTACTGTCATAAATAATGTTGTTATGTATATGCAGGTTGTTTTCTCCTCTAACTCTAACTCTAGAGTTATGTACATATTTATATAGCTAACCTGCCACTTATAGAGATAATCTGAAGGCATATTTTTACAGCAACAGGACATTCTGAAACAGAACTCCCCATTGTTTATATTTTTGTTTTGTCAAACATTATTATTTTCAACTTAACTAATTCAATTTACCTAAACTAAATCAATTGCTAAGATAACCTAGCTTTTCTAACTAATGAAATCTGGATTGTTTAGTAGCGGTCTATTAAATTATCAATCGTATTATCACATATCATTGCTGCCACATATTACACATCTGGAGCTGAAATACCTCCTCCGCCACCCTCGCCCGGGCCCTATATATGCATCCTAACTAGTAAAAATATAACCAATAAAATTCCATTCTTACCTAATAATCTAACCCACCCTAACTGGTGGGTGAAGAAGGGGTATTTAAGATTAAGGGGTATACAGTATTTCTGTATAATGAAAAGGTATAAATAATTGAAATCACAGCAAAAGAAATGGTAAATATGCATTTTCAACCAATACTCCCTATTGACCAATACTCTTCTGAAATAACTGGCGGAACATCTTAAGAACAAGGGCTCCACGCTAAGCTGACCCAAATGATGGCTCTACGTATTATACTTACTGTCCTTAACACATCTGTTAATATTTTAATGAGTGCCGATCTTTACTTTGCCTACATGGCCGATATTAAATTTCAGGTTCTTGAGAAAAACTAAGTCCAGCGAGATGCGCAATGGACGACGAGTTTGAGAAAGTAGTGCGAATATCTAAGTAGTAGGTATAACCTAGGGGTTGGTCGAGGGGGGACGGAGCCCCCCCCGTTAGGTTAGAGTAGGTTAGGTTAGGGCAAGTTAGGTTAGTGCACAGCACTAACTCGAGCCTCGTGGTTTGTGGGTTTGTGGCTCGAAGAGGGGTGCTAGGTTAGGTCTGTAGAGTTTGTCATCTTTAGAATAAAGGCTCAAACTCCTATCTTCTTCTTATAGCCAACAAGCTTGGGGACATGGTGGAAACCGGGGTTTTTGGGTGGGGGAGCACACACATAAGGGAAATATGGCCCCCCACAAAAAAAATCCTTAAACTAAGGAAATTTCCCTATTTTATGGACTTTTTTTATCGGGGAAATATTTCCCTTATATGTGTGCTCCCCCACAAAAGGAGCACACTCATAAGGGAAATATGGCTCCCCACAAAAAATCCCTAAACTAGGGAGATTTCCCTAGTACATAGACTTAATCGGAGAAATATTTCAGCGATAAAGTTCATGAACTAGGGAAATATCCTAGTTTAGGGATTTTTTTGTTGGGGGCCATATTTCCCTTATGTGTGTGCTCCCCCACCCAAAAACCCCGGTTCCCCACCATGTCCCCAAGCTTGTTGGCTATAAGAAGAAGATAGAGGGTGGAGCCTTTGTTCTTAAGATTTACCTAACTGGCGGGGCTACACCATCCAGACCTAAACTAAGCTAGCTAACCTGGGCATTGATTACATAACCTTAGCTCACTGAGGCAGGGGGTTTCGCTCACCACCAGACCTTTCTTGTTATTTTTTATTCCTGCCGGCGGTAAATGTGCAGTTTCAACCAATACTCACCTGGCATAACTGGGGGAGCTGTTCTCCCCCAGAACCCCCCACTAGTTAACAAACCTAACCTGGCATGATTACGCAACCTTACCTCACTCCCCCAGACCACCTTGTTATTTTTTGTATGGGTCATAAATACTCCTTAGCGATGAGAACGAAACGTTCAGGATACTTAACCAGCGATCGTGCATTGGTTTAAACTGCACATATACCCTGCCGGCTATTGTAGAGGTTAAAAATACTCCTTATGATGAGAATGAAACGTTCAGGATATCTAAAACCACCGATCTTGTATTGGTTTAAACTGCACATATATTAAAAAAATACTAGGAAAGGCCTAATGCTTATATAAGGGGATGTAATGTCAACTTTAATAAATTTATCTCCCTCCACTGTTCATTGGACCACTATAATATCGTAAATTATCACTCCAATTTACTGTATTTTCATAATTAATTACAAGTAGGCTCCAGTACAGTACTTAGCAGTGCATGTCAATGCATGCTGCGGGATAACATTGTAGTCTTTCGACTGTAATTGGCAGGAATAGCATAAATTTGTCTCAAATTCGTCTCTGTTTGGGCGGCCATTGTTGTTGTCATAACGTCACACCTCGCAGACCGCCCAAGGTTTTGGCTTGGGCGCTCGGTGGCAACTCGAACGGCCCGCCCGAGTCGCGCACAGGCGTTTGAGAGAGAGTTTGAGCGGCTCGCACCACTCAAATTCTTCCTTTCAAACTCACCCCTGGACTGTTCACGCGACAATGTTTTGAATTGCGGGGCTGCATAGGGGCCTGCGGGGCGCCCGACAAAGAGATATAGTGGTCTATGGACTATCATATAGACTAGTTTATCAGTATATATGATATACTGTAATCTTCGTAAATGTTTGTTCTATAATATTATCTAATAAAAAGCAATAAAACACGCTAAAGAAATGCCATTACGAGACTATGAAGAAATATGCATGAACTTAATATTCACTTAACTCTTCGCCATTTAAAACTTTGCGATTCAACTTTTATAATGAATAGTATCAATAGAAGCGCAATTTCATTAGCTTTCCATTGCTATATTTCGTTATCTGATAAATTAATTAGAACCATGCATAAATTAGCGTTAAATAAATAAATAAAATCATCAATCGGGTAATTTTCCCGATTGATGATGTTATTTATTTACTTATATATTTAGTTTTCTGATAAATGAATTAGTACCGTGTATAAATTTGCGTTGACTAAATAAATAACATCATCAATCGGGAAAATTACCCTATTGATGATTTTATTTATTTAGTTAACGCTAATTTATGCATGGTTCTAATTCATTTATCAGATAACGAAATATAGCAATGGAAAGCTGATAACATTGCGCTTCTATTGATACCCTTCATGATAAAAGTTGACACGCAAAGTTTTTAAAAGGCGTAGAGTTGAAGTGAATATTAAGTTCATGCATATTTCTTCAGTCTCGTAATGGCATTTTTTTAGCGTGTTTACTGTTTTTTATTTGATAATATTATAGAACAAACATTTACGAAGATTACAGTATATCATATATACTGATAAACAGTCTATATGATCCGTATATATATATATATGAATCCGAGCGGCCCTCCGACTTCAGCCCCTTGTGCGACAGGCCGATATTCCGTGCGCAGTCCAGGTAGACAGTGGTCTATGATACTGGTAAAACCCTACTATATGATCCGTATATATATATATATATATGAATCCGAGCGGCCCTCCGACTTATACCTCGTTTTCGCGACCGTTCTAGCCCGGTCTGGACTGGAGTAGTCCGGGGCGGAGACTGTTTCCGCGAGGCGGGCTGGACCAGTCTAGATCAGTCCAGATCGGTGCAGCCCCGAGAGCAGGACCACCTTGGACCAGTGTGGGGAGAACTGGCGCATGCGCACTACAGTCAGCGGGGAAGACGACCAGGAGCTTCTCGTGCCGCTGATAAGACATGAAACACCATGATGGCCGACCATAAGACTAAGTAATTTCACGAACATTACAATATTCGCAATTTGTTGAAACAACATCTTGGGAAATGAATGTACCGTCAACAATACTATAGTCGCCACTGCACTAATGTCACCAGGCGCCATATATTACGAAATTTTAGCATCACTACAGACTGGTATGTGTCACTGAGACATGTAGCTATAGTGTTATGTAGATAATGTAAGCTACGTACTGTGCACGTAGATGTGATATGTAGTGATACTAAAACTCGTAAAATAGTCCCCCTGCGACATAGTGCAGTGGCGACTATAGATAGTGTTATTAACGGTAAATGAAATGAAATTTCATCATTCATTTTTTCATAATCATCCCTGCTACTTGACTCCCATTGAGTAATAACGCGCGCTTTTTAAAAATGTTTGCATTTCTGCCCGGAGGACCGCCACTCGATCCCCAGCCAATAGGAACGACGAATGGGACGGGGCTAGTCTCGATGCATTTTCGCGAGCATCAGTCCAGTCTGCACCGATGTGGACTAGACTGAACCAGGGTGGTGAACGTCGCGAAAACGCGCTATTAAGGCCATTATTATAGAGACTATAAATTATCAAGAAATTAATATGTGTGCATAAGGGGAGAGAAAGAGAAGAGATATAAATAAAAAAAATTTGAGAAGGATATAATTGAAAAGTGTAAGGAAGAACCCAAACTGTTTTACAGATTTATCAATGGAAGAATCAAGCATTATCTACAAAGTAGAGAGACTGAAAGAAGAAATAAAATATATGAAGAGCCAAAGATAATGAGTGAAACTCTAAATAAAAATGTCCAGCAAGTTGTTTATTCACAAAAGAATGAAATTCATCTAACGTAAGGAATGAAAAGGTCCTGAAGGAGTGGAAAATAAAAAATAAAGAAGGAGGAAGTTTGTAAACTGTTGAAGGAATTGGAGAAGAGGAAAGCAGTATAACCAGATGGAGTGTCGGGTTATGTTTTAAAAGGAATGCAGAAAGCGGTTGTTCGAACCAGTATATGATATATTTAGTAGGTGTTCATTAACAACGGGAAATATGCCAAAGGAGTGGAAGAGAGCAGATAGAGTGCCAAAATATAAAAATGGAAAGAAGGATGAACCATTAAATTATAGACCAGTGTCACTGACTAGCACAGTATGCAAGATATGTGAAAAAAATAATTAATAAAATGCAATGGACGGAATATTTGAAAATTGAAGGTATATAACAGACCTGCAGTATGGTTTTAGGGAAAGGAGATCATGCGTGACCAACTTAATAAGCTCTAACTCAAGAGTAATTGATACAACACAGGCAAGAGAGGGATGGGTAGATTGTGAAGGTGAGGAACCACACACACACACACACACACACACACAACACACACACACACACACACACACACACACACACACACACACACACACACACACAAGGTACTCCGTGGTGTAAGGGATAGCACGCTCGGTCCACAACCGAGAAGTCCCGGGTTCGATCCCCGGGCGGAGCGGAAACAAATGGTTTTTTTCCCTAAAACCTGAGCCCCTGTCCAGTGTCCACCCAGCAGTGATGGGTACCGGGTGTTAGCCGGGGTTTGTGACCTGCTCTCCGGGGTGCTGGCTTCGGCCAACACAAAGCACTAAGGATGAATGATATAAAAAAACGTTGATATGGAGACGGGGCCACACGAGCATTGCTCTGGCCCTTTAAAATACAACTAGATGAATACACACACACACAAAAACACACACACACACACACACACACACACACACACACACACACACACACACACACACACACACACACACACACACACACACACATGCATACACACACACTAATACGTTGTAGGGAAGGGAGTTGGGAAAAGGGGGAGTGGGAAAGGGGAGCAAGAGGGCAAAAAGCAAAAAAAAATATTAGAAATATTAAATAGGGCGAATAGCATGAGGGAAAAGATAAACACACACACACACACACACACACACACACACACACACACACACACACACACACACACACACACACACACACATGCACACACACACACACACACACACACACACACACACACACACACACACACACACACACACACACCCGCGCGATGGTCAGGTTGATAACGTGCTGGTCTCCCATTCTGTGGGTAAGCGGTTCGAATCCTCGCGCTCCCGTGGATTTTTCACTGACAAATTCGGGCGGTTACTATCCCCCTTGAGCAAGGGGAGGGGGGTGTGTGGTGTGTGAGGTCCCAGCATTGCCCAAAGATCGGTAATGATGAGCTCCAAGCTCGCACTGAGAGGGTGAAAACTGGCGATCGCGAGCCAGTTCGCGTGGACAAGACCATGGGTGAATAACACACACACACACACACACACACACACACACACACACACACACACACACACACCACACACAGACACACACACACACGTCCCACACACCTTTTTCATTTGTTATCATTTTTTGTTATTCAGATAAAGTTGGATAATATGTACACATATGGTTGGTCTATGGCACTGGTTCTTAACCTGGATTCGATCGAACCCTAGGGGCTCGGTGAGCCAGTCTAAGGGGTTCGGCGGAAGGCCTCCGAAACACATTGCAATTTTGTATTATTGTAATGCCGGATAATACACCACAGTAGGTTATACGCAAAATTTACGTAAATTCAAGCAACGCGGTGGAGGGAGAGTTATGTGTGTATGTGTGTGGTGTGTGTGTGGTGTATGTGTTCGCCCTGCCTCTCTCCCTTCCGAGCAATGGCGTATATGAGGGGGGTGGGCACTCAGTCATGGCCCCCCTTTTTCCTAAAGGAATCAACTTGCCTTGCCACTGAATATCAAATTAGTGCAATATATCCCTTCTAAGGCCTCAAATACTCATAAATTGTTTGATATTAAAATAAATCCTGAAACCTTTCCCAGGCCACTCCCTCAGACCCCCAGCTGTAGTAGTTCTAGTAGTAGCTGTAGTTGTGGCTCACTTCGCTTCCCCCAACATTAAAATAATCGTGTATTCACCCAGTGCCTCCCTCCTTATCTCCAAAGGACCTATATACGCAACTGCTTCTGAGTCCTTCATTCTTTCTTCTTATTATCCAAATAGACTCTTGAATTTTGAGGCAGTTTTAATTTCATTTTGTATAAATTAAGATGGAATTTATTCTAATAATCATCCAAATATACTCTTGAATTTTGAAGCAATTTTCTTAAATGTGTGTATTTTTTTTTCTCCCATATTTGAGGGATTCGGGTGGTGTGTGGAAGTTTTCGTTAGGGTTCAATCAATCAATCATTAGAATCATACGCCGGGGGCGCGTCGCCTCGCCCACCCTACGACGCCACTCCCGGGGTCACCACGCGCGAGTTCCCATGCAGGCTCCTTTCCCATACCAAGCAGCTCTCGACAAGAAACATCAACTTGCCCCAGCCACGAGCCTTGTGGGCGCCCCCTTGGCCTCCTCCACGCCGGGTTGTCTCTTTCAGATATAACCCGATGGGAAGGATCGGTTCAGGGTAGCGTGCCACATGCCCATTTTAGCCGAAGTTGGCGCTGACGGACTATGCAGGTAATAGGCCTCGATTCAGTCTCACGGTGCAATCGCTGATTTGATACGTAATCATCCCAGCGATACCTCATGATTCTGCGAAGAAACTTATTACCAAAGGCATTGATTCGTCTCTTCAAGTCACTATTTAGTGTCCATGTCTCACAACCATAGAGTAAGACAGGGATCACAAGCGACTTGAAGATCCGGATCTTTGTCCTTCTGCACAGGTACCGACAACGCCAAATACTCCGCTGAGCGAGTCCATAACACCGTGGGCTATGCCAATCCGCCGTAAGACTTCTTGACGTGACCCGCCGTCATTATGGACTGCGCTACCAAGGTATGTAAAACTTTCCAAAATCTCAATGTCCTCGCCACACGCATGAACAGACTGTACTGCTTCATCTAGTAGGTCTCCAAACACCTGGACTTGGTCTTGAGCCAGGAGACCTTTGAGTCCCAAAGCTTTGCCTCCCGGCAGCGCTCGAGAGCCATCGCCAGGACCTCCAGCGTTCGCAAAGATTACGATCATGGGCCCAAAAAAGATCAGGATTTTGGTTTTTGCCGACGGTTTGCCCCCAACAATCCCTTTAAACTACAACCTTTTCCCAAAAACCCAGTCTATACAACTTTTGGAAAAGTGAGGGGGCAAGGACGCCCCCCTTGCCCACTCCGGTATTCCCGGGAAAGAAGCTGGTTTCCCCGGCCCCACACTTCACAGCACTCTCAGCCCCAAAAATACAGCCCCCCAGTTATAAAACCAATAGTCCGGCAAAAAACCCTCAAAGTCGCAGAAGTTTCCCAAAGTGACTCACGATGCACGGAGTCAAACGCCTTCTTGAAAAAAAACATGGGCTGCAAGCACCCGTCAAAAACTCAGGGCCCGGGCGCTCCCCCCGGGCACGAGCCCTAGGTTTACGGCCCGGGTTGTTGCCCTTCCGGGCCCGGGGAAACCCAGACGCTAAAGGTTTTCGAGTTTTTCACCAGATAAACTGCGAATCCTTTGTCAGCAATAAAAGGGGGAAAAGCCCCTTTGCCGGGTAGGGTGAGCAGTGAAATACCGCGGAAATTTGTTGCAGTCTTGACGGCCCCCTTTTTCCCCCTTTTCAATGGGGAGGGCCCCACCCCCCTTTTCCAGTCAGGAGGATTTCCCCTGTTTGGCCAACGGATTCGGGACGGGTTTCCTGTATTCGGGGGACTGAGATTTGTTTGGAAAGTGGGGGGCGGGTTTGTATCCGGCTTCTTTCCTGTGAATACGGAGTGAGGCAAGGGTGCGTCCTTGCCCCCTCACTTTTTAAACCTTTTATGGACCCGGGTATTTGGGCAAGGTTTTAGATCAAAGTGATTTGGAGCAAACCGTTTTGGGAACACCAAGATCACTAATCTTGTTTTTTTCCCATAAGGGAGTAACTTTGCTTGAGTCGCTGGAGGGCCTGGTTTTGGTCTCGAGGCGCTGCACCCAGGAGGCAAAAACCTTTGGGGCTTGAGGCCCCCCGCCCCAAAACCAAAGGGCCAGGTGTTTTCCCGACTACTAATGCAACAGTACAGTCTGTTCATGCGTGTGGCGGGGACATTGAGATCTTGGAAAGTTTTTCTTCCCTGGTAGCGGGGAGTCCATAAAAGACGGGGGTTTACGTCAAGAAGTTTTTCGGTGGATTGGTATAGCCCACCCGGGGTTTTGGACTTGGGGTCAGCGGGGGTATTTTGGGGTTTTCGGGACCTGTGCAGGAGGACAAAATGGGTCTTAAATTTGCTTGTGATCCCCGTTTACTTTTGTGAAAACAAGGACATAAAAAGTTTATTGAAGAACGAATCAATGCCTTTTGGGAATAAATGTCTTTTTGCAGAAAAATGGGGTTTTCGCTGGGATTTATTTTCGTGTCCCAAAACGCGATTGCCCGTTTAGACTGGGAAACGAGGCCCAATTTCCTGCAAATCCGTCAGCGCCCAAATTTGGCCTTATATGGGAAAGTGGCACCCCCCCCTGAAAACCGATCCTTCCCATCGGGTTGTTTTCTGGAAGGGGACAATCGGCGGGGGGGCCAAGGGGGCGCCCCCCAAGGCTCCCTGGCTTGGGGGAAGTTGATGTTTCTTGTCGAGAGCTGCTTGGTTTTGGGAAAGGAGCCGCCCTTTGGGGGCTCGCGGGGTTTGGGGGCCCTCGGGAGTGGCGTCGTTTGGGGGGGGCGAGGCACGCGCCCCCCGGGGGTAGCCCCCCAAAGATTTATGATTGGGGTCGGACAGCAGGGAAAACCGCGGATCAGGCCTCAAACCCCCGCTTTTTGGGAGCTCCGCCTGATTTACAAAAAACCAGCTGCCTTTCCACCCCCAACTTTTTCTACGCCTCTTGACTTGTCAAGGGGAAGGGGGCGGGGGTTTCCCTCAAGGGAGGGCGGATCCCCCTGCCTGTAACCCAGTGGTTTTGAAGCTGGTCAGTTGGGGGGGTCCACCCTGAAAAAACTGCCCCAAAATACTCAGCCCAAAAGAGCCATCTGCCCTTCATGTCCGACAAAGAGGCACCCATCTGCTGTTCGAAAAAAGCACCGCCCGGGGAAGGAGACTTGGAAAAGGAGCTTCTTCAAGGGGTCGGTTTGGCGGGTCGGAGGACCCTTAGGTTCCAAAAGACCCCGGAAAAATCCCCCAAACGAAAATCCGAAAAAACCCCTTTTCCCTTTTCCAACCCCCGGAGTTTCTAGTCCCCCGGGTGGGCAGGCCCTTGCTTTGGGCCCGGTTCCCAGCCAGCCTGGCCGCGGGGGACTCTCCTCAATTTTCTCCAGCGTCTCCTTTGAGACCCCAAAACCCCGCCTTTTACCCGGGCGTCCCCCAAAACACTCCTTGGCGCCTTGTAAGTTTCACGTTTGAAGGTATCCCACCGTTTACAGGGCCCCCCGGAGCCCCGAGCACATCAACCGATTTGAACTGCCACCGCATACCCCTGAGCACTGACAAGGCTCAGTTTCCAAGATAAAAACACAGATGGTACCTTTTGAGATTTTCGGGGAATTAAAGAAGTAATTTTTAGCAACAACAAGTCTGGATCTTTTCCCCAAAGAACTTAGCACCCGGAAAAACCCGCAGTTTGGGGATCCTCCAACGGTACTAACGGGAGGGGATTCCTTAGCTACCCTCCGGTTTAATACCATGTCCAGCGGTGCAGCTCTGGCCTTGTCCCCAAGAACCTGCAATTCTCAACTTCTGGATTTTGCAAAGTTCAGAAAGCAGAGAACCCGTGGTGTTTTGGGACCGGAGCCGGGGGCCCAACCATAATCGTAGCCACCTCAAGTGCCAGATAGAAGAAGTCCCCAAAAACAATGGGTGTCCCGAGGAGGACACTGGTCTCAAACAGAGTGAGTTGGCGTAAAAAAATATCCTCTTTTCAGTTTACGCATCTCGGTAGGAGGACACTGCAACAGAGAAAAAAAAAACCCAGAGGGGTTTTATCCTCACCGCATTATACCCATAACGGGGAACCTCAAAAACTGAGGGTGCAGTTGGGAGATCCATAGTATCCCTACCGGTGACCCTTGCTCATGCCGGGCCCGTAGTAGGTGTAACCCCCACTGCTAGTTCCCACTGCCAGGGCCTCCACTCAGAAGCCCCCTATAAACCCTAGCCTACTGAGCTCGCCCGATAGGAGAGGTAGTCGTGATCGTCTGAGGGTCAGAACGTTCCACGAGCCCACACGAAAAAACCCCCCGCAGGTTGATCCCAGGGGGGTTCGAGGGGGGCGCCGCTTCTGCACCGGGCCCCGGCCACCCCCCTAAGAAAAAGTTGGGCTAGGGGGGGCCCCGCCCCATAGGGGCCCTTGGTCCCGATTAGAGTCGGGATTCCCCAAAAGGTTTGCCCCGCATCGCTAGGGAGACCCCCCCCCTGCGTCGGCATTGGGGGGGTCGCAGGTCGGGCCCCCGGTAAAATCGGGTCGGGGGCGCGATACCGCGCCCCCGGCCTCTACCCCTTTCAATGTTAGGGCAGTTTGGTTTTTACAGGGGGGGGTTTCAACCCCCCCCCCCCCCCCCCCCAAACCCAAACTATGTAGAGATGGCCTTAGTCACCCTGGCCAGGGACGCAAAAACCCCCGAGGGGTTTAACCCCCGGCTGCCCCCTATTTCACCCATAGCGGGGCTGGATGGCCCTTGACTCATGTGAGTCATTGCCCCTTTAAAGATGGTTTATTTTGCATTTGGGGTCCAGACACCCCCCCCCAGGTAGAACCAGTGGGGGAGCCGGTTTTGTCGCCGACGATCCGACCTGTGATGTTGACGGGGGTTACTTTTCCAGTACCCGGGCAAACCCCTGCCCAGACCCCGGGGCCCTTTTGGGGTTGGGGCCTCTGAAAGTTTAAGAACCACGGGTCTAGGGAGAAAAAGACGATACGATTTTCACTCAAATTTATACAAACTCCAATTAGGTAAATAAGATAGAGAAACACACACACACACACAACACACACACACAAAACACAACACACACACACAAACACACACACACACCACACACACAACACCAAAACCCACGAGTGATGAGTCCGCCACGATGTAAAAGCCCCCAGGGGACAACGTCGGATCGTCTCTGCCTACCGAATAGGGGGATGAAGCAGCAACTTGGAATCCGAAGGGAAACCATCCCCCTGTCACCACGGGGGAGGATGATCAAGCTCTTTGGGAATGAGGAAGATATAAGAAATTTTAGTAGTAGTAGTGGTGAGTCGAAAAAAGACAGAAAATTACGAAAAAAATTTTAAGATAAAGTCATAGAGGGAAGCAAAAACGAAAAGTCACGAATAAGGAGGAGAAGAGGAATTACCGTCAGGCCCCATAGGTGGGGAAAGAGCGCGGCAAAGGTGTAGATAACGTAGAAACAAGCCGATAGGGTATAAGATTGGGGGGGTGTGAGGAAACGAGGTGAGTAATTATATATATTCTCTCTTTGGCAAACGGTTGAAAGCAGCGAAATTTCCTTTTTTGAGTTTTTATGCACGGTTATTTTGCCGTAAATTTTTTTGGTTTTTCTGATAAGATTTAGAAGTTGCCAATGGAACGACGTTGAAATATCTTCTTCCATCTTCAAAACTTGTTCAGAATTTTAAGGCAGGGGAGGGAGAATTTTTCAATTTGGGGGTCAAAGAAAAGAGGGATGGGGGTTTCCCCATAGGAAATTAAAATCGGATTTGGGGATGAAACGAGTCCGATGTCGTTTTATCGCCGAATCCGAGCTTAATTTTTACTTTTGAGGAAGCCACCAACGCGTTCCCCCCCGGATGACTCGTTAGGCAGAGACACCCGGATTAAGACCCAGTATTCTGCAAACCCCATAAAAAGGGACTTGTTTTTAGAGGGGAAAGCGAGTGCATAAGCGTTACCGCATTCCCCCATCAGCGCTAGCAGACGCCCCCTTTTTCCACTGCTCTATTGGAAAGACCCCCCACCAAAAAATTTGAGGTGTACCAAGAGTTTTAACAACGGCTAAAAAAACATATGCTACAAATTTATAAGACGGATGAGAGTCTAAAAAAGAATAATACCCCGCAACGTCATCCTATGACCCAGAAAGACCCCCGCTCTCATAATTTACTAAAAAACCCCAGGAAAACCCCCATCTTGCTTGTAAAATCCCAAGGGGCCCAAGACGCCCCCAGAAGACCACGTATCTACCAACACACACACGGACAGTGGGAATGTGGACCTCACTTTTTTGGGTTATGACGCAGAGACGCGGGGCGTCTTACTTTCCCCAAATAATGGGTCTACAAAAAACCACTAGACACCATGCACAGCCCCCGCTGAAAAGAGATGCCCTTAAAAAAAAACCCCCGATATTGATAAGGAAACAAGATCCGCCGCCCCTTTTCCCTAGGAGATATACACGTTAAAACAGCCCCAATAAACCCAGACAGAGATTTCCAGGTGTTAAAAACATCCAAACGAACGTCTCTCTCAATAGAAAACAGCCAATGGGGTACCCGGGTTTGCGTTTACCCGCCCCCCCCTCCTTTCTGATCGCCAATTGCTTAATTTTGCCCCCCCCTTCACAGTAGAAAAAAAACACTCACAATAAAATTATCCCCCAAAGGGGGAAGGAAAAAAAATACCCAAACCCAAAAAGGAACAGTATCCTTACTCCAGCGAAGGCAAAAAACTAGGAGAAATTTCAAAGAAGAGTGTTTTTAAATCAAGTAAAAATAAAAAAAAAAAGCAGGAGAGCATAAAACTTAAAAAGTAAAAACGCTAAACAGGGTACGAGAAACCCGCGAGTGACATCATTAGTACCCGTGATGTTTGATGGACCCTTGCCCCCATATCGCATAGTTCAGGGTTCCCCCCAACCCTTGACAGGGGAGGTCACGTCCCTTCCGCCCGCGCCTGATTTTTATAGAACGCATTAGGGTACGACGCCCCCTTGTTTACAAATACGGGGTTTTTAAAACCAAAATGGGGTGTCGTACCCTGTTTACGGATACTGCAAAAGTGTGGCATAGTGATAATTTTTTTTCCTTTCAGGAAGTGAAAATTTACAGCAAATTCACTGTGTAAACTATATTTTCATCAGGGTTTCCAGACGTAAAAATGGTTCAGGAAGAGATAGAAGGATTTGTTACGGTATGGGAAAAGTGTGACAAAGACAGGACGAACTAAATGTGGGGAAAAATATACAAAAGTGACCCGAGCTGACTTTGTTTCGCCCACAAGACAGTCTAGGAAAGTGTTTTCAGATGTGACCACGAGGCAGGCGTGGAACAGCCCGTCGTAGGGGGGCAAAGGATTATCGGGGTCGTGCCAAGCGGGGGGCCCGCCACCAAGCTGCTCCCCTGCACCTCTCCCGATGGCCTTCCCTGTTGCTGCCCCTTTCTATTTCGCTCCCCCGTGTGAAAACCCTGGCGGGGCTGCGGACCACTAGTGTACCCCGTATAACAAAAATTCTTTTTCTAACTTTGGCATGCAATTTCTAGTAAATGGAATTCTAAGAGTTTTTACGTTTCCATTTTTGCTTTTGAGAAATTCTTACTATGCAAAATCGACTTTATTTTTCCTTTTATCGAATAATGCTTAAATGAGTACGCAGTGTCCGGTTGGTCTGTTTATTGCATCATGCCCCAATATGAGTTCCCAAATGATAGCGTGGTAAGCTTTTTTCGATCAGGGTCATCAGGCCACATCACAGGTCACACCCTTCGTTGGCCTAGAACGTGTCATCATGCCCTTCTTAGACTGAAGCAGGGCATGGTCTCCGGGGTGGGCCCGAACCGGATCCCCCCGCTCCGGGCTTGCTCCCCCCACACTGCTGCCGCAGCCTCTGTCACCTGCTCACGACTTTTTCGGTGCTCGGGTGGATAGAAAACCCGGAACCCTTACGGCTTGCCCGGGGCTCCTGGATTGCCCCCGGACAGGAACAGGTGAATCCCGGCTCGTGACCTGGCAAGGCGCCAGGGATCAGTGTCGCAAGTGGGGGCTGACAATTTTTAAACTTGGGTGTGATGGAGGTTTCCCTGGTGTCCCATACTCCTGCCAGCCTCAGTTCAAAATCGGGTCACGGCGAACTGCGGTGTCCCCACTCTGACTCCCCAAAGCGAGAGGGGGGACACTTCGAGTGTGCGAACCATGCCCCTGCCGCACGTAAAAGGTCACAGCGTTGGACTTTGGTGCGACCTATACTCTGAGCGCGTGAGGATGGTTTGGGGGCGCCTTTGTCTGTGGTGAACCTGATGCGTATAGATTTTGAAGTAAAACGAGGCGATTGATTAGGATTCCAGGGGTCAGTTCTTTGCCAGTCACCCCATGAATCCGGTCCAAGTACACGAGCGACGGGTGTGGTGACCATCTGGAGTGGGACCCCCTTGCCACATTTGATCTCCGCATTCGGAGGGGAGAACGCCCCGCTTCCAGCCTGGACAGCTGGAGGAGCCTGTGGCAGTGGACATGTTGACCAGGTATACCCCGGTAATCTCGTGAGATTTTCACCGCCTGGCACTCCTCTGAACTCTGTGTTGTACTGCATCTCTTTCACGCGGACAGCGGGGCTGCAAGGGGACCCGTGAAGCCAGGGTCAGAGAGGTAGGCCCGTCGATGCGGGTGAAAGGGGCGCAGGGGAAAACTCGTTTGTGCAACACGAATACTCAGAAGAGTTGGTCCCCGCATCTTTTCCAAAAAAGGGCGTGATACCCCCTTTCCCCCCGTTTTTGGCCCTAGTTGAGCACCTTTTCAGTACGACATGAGCGGGGAGTCGTAGCACCAGCAGAATAGAGAGTCTGAGCCACCTTTAACGCAGGTTCTCAGGTGGCACCCGGGCCCCGGTACAAAAATGCACAGGTACTTTCCCGTGGCTCCCCGTCACTGACACATGCTCCTCCCCGATCAACCTTGGGTGCAGTTTCCATAGCGTCGGGCACCATCGCCCTGGTCTTTCCTTTCCCTCGTAACCCCTCAAAAATTTTGGTACCCTGGTGCTTCCCCCGGTCAAGGTCCTGGCCAATGCCAGGACCTGCCTGACCTCCTCAGCTTTTAGGGCGCAGACCAGGTACGAAGCCTGGAAGGGGGTGGCCGTCAGCGATAAGGTCTGGAGGAATCCCGAAGCCAAGGCAGCAGCAGCAGGGGGGCGGAACGTCGAAAAAGGAGCTTTCCCGCGCAGGTTCCCCGGGCTGGCATTGTGTTTTTCTTGCAGCTGGTGTCAAAATACTGATACAAGGGGTCCCGGGCCCAGCCCCTTTTCCCGAGCAGTCGGCTACCCGTATGGGAGCCTCCGTTTCTCCTGCCTCTTTCCCCTGAGGGCAGGGTGAACGCTTTTCCGTCCCATCCTAGAATTGGTGATCTTCAGCCGGCCCAGGAAAAAACTGTCGCACTCAAGGGGGATCTGACCTTTTACTTTCGCTTTTTGCTTCTTCGTTTTGCCCCCTTTTCAAACTTTCTCTTTGCTGCTTTTACTTTTCTAGGTTCATTCTTGTCTACCCGCACATCATTTTCATCTTTCCCCCACTTTTATCCTCTGGGAGACAGCCATCCAGGGTTTAAAATAGGGAATTTGCTGGCCAGGGGGCAGTCCACTGACGTGGCTCTCGCGGGCCCAAAATGGGGGGGAGAGTGGGGTTTTGTCCTTTAGAGGAAGATTTGGTGAGGGGAGGGCCCCTATGTCAAAAAACCGTCCCAATTTTTTCCCCGAACCTTTACGCTTTAGTTGCTTGTTCCACCCCTTTAAACCTTCTTTCCAAAATTTTCTACCCTTTTGGTCAGGACCGGCAATAAAAACTGGAGGTGCAAATGGGGGTTTTATTTTTCCCCTGGGGAAACCCCCATGGGGGTCATGGGGGTTCCTTGCAAAATCTTATTGGGTACCCCCCCTTGTCAACACCCTCCCCGGATGCCGTGAGTTCTTTGGGGAAGATTTTCTCTTATCACGTGCGAACTAGGCACTCACTCTCAGCAAACTCTCGTCCCCCGCCAACAAAGGCGGCCCCCTTGGATCCAGGCTCTGTTAGGCGGATTCGACCCCTGGTTTACAAGGAGAAGCCCTCCTGAAAAAAAACGACAAGAATTTAGGATAGGTGCAAAGAAGCCGTTTTCTTTTGGGGTAAGCTAGTTTTGCATATAAAATAAAAGTCCTTTTTTTCCATAGCAAGAAATGCTCAAACTAAAAAATTTAAAACGGGCAAACCACCTTTAAAAATTAATTTTTAAAAAAAAACACCCCGCCAAATTTGAAATAATTATATTTACTTTTTATTGGGGCCACGGGTACCCTAGGGCCCCCCCTGTGCTGGCCTTCTGTGACCCCCAGGTACTAACTAGACGACCCAGAGACCCCCCCTGCGCTATCCTACTGCCCCCCGGGGACGAGACGACGACGTGACTGTGTGGTAGAAATGAGAAAACCGCTTGTAAAATTAACAGCCACAAGACGAGCAGCAAGGTTTGTGGGAAAACAAGGCTCAGGGGTTTGCAGCGACAAGGACAGCAGCAAGAAATATTTAGACCATTTACCCTGGCCCCCCAAAAAGAAGCTGCGCAGGCTAAAACCTTACAAGAGTGCTTTTTGTCTCTTTTAATGCGAATTGAGCACAGGTGTAAATGGACAAACCAGAAAATGATGAGATTGCAGCAAAAATTTACTGGAAAACGGATCTTTAGAGGGCCACAGCAACAGGATACGAGCTTTCTTGGTGTTTAATTTAGGGTTTAAAGGGCCCACAACCACCTGCCCCAAAAGGAAATGTGAGCCCCTTAAGGGGCGGCCCTTTACGGGTGCCAGCGGAGTGCCCCTTTTTCCTTTTTGCTAGCCGGCCTGCGCTTTGAAAACAGCGTACGCGGGCGTGAGGCGCGACACTGTCAAATTAGTCCCCTTAGGAGTGTGTGGGAAAGTTTATTTGGGTTCCCGTAAAAACATTTATTCCACATGAAACATTAGTGGGGAATAGCTGTTTGCCTACAGGGGTAAAAAGTTCCTTCAGGATTTTCATTCCCAAAAAAGCCCGCTAAGTATGGGTAAAATTTTATTGCCCAAAGACGGACACCCAAATACCCTTTTTTTTTAC
>JACEEZ010019303.1:0-42500 GCA_016584305.1 Chionoecetes opilio | reverse complement strand
CACCACACCACACACCCCCACACCATCCACCACCACCACACAGGCACACACCCTTCCCCTTCACCCCACCACCACACACCACCACACACCACCACACCCTTCCCCACTACCACCACCAACACACCCCACCACTACCACACAAACACCCCCTAACCACCACCCTCACCCTCACAGATTGACACGGAGGCCACCAACCTAGACACAGACCCCGAGGAGGCTGCCCGTGTGGTGTACGATGAGTTCGGGACGCCGGTGATGGACGAGCCGCAACACTGGCTGCCCGACGTGGCTCTTAAGGTGGACTTTGCCGTGCTGGAGTCTGTGTACGCCATGGAGGAAAAAATTACTAATGCTTCCATGCAGAATAAGGTAAGGCACTGGTTAAGGCTGGGGTTGTAAGGTAAGGCACTGGTTAAGGCTGGGGTTGTAAGGTAAGGCACTGGTTAAGGCTGTGTTTGTAAGGTAAGGCACTGGTTAAGGCTGGGGTTGTAAGGTAAGGCACTGGTTAAGGCTGGGGTTGTAAGGTAAGGCACTGGTTAAGGCTGGGGTTGTAAGGTAAGGCACTGGTTAAGGCTGGGGTTGTAAGGTAAGGCACTGGTTAAGGCTGGGGCTGTAAGGTAAGGCTCTGGTTAAGGCTGGGGTTGTAAGGTAAGGCACTGGTTAAGGCTGGGGTTGTAAGGTAAGGCACTGGTTAAGGCTGGGGCTGTAAGGTAAGGCTCTGGTTAAGGCTGGGGTTGTAAGGTAAGGCACTGGTTAAGGCTGGGGTTGTAAGGTAAGGCACTGGTTAAGGCTGGGGTTGTAAGGTAAGGCACTGGTTAAGGCTGGGGTTGTAAGGTAAGGCACTGGTTAAGGCTGGGGCTGTAAGGTAAGGCTCTGGTTAAGGCTGGGGTTGTAAGGTAAGGCACTGGTTAAGGCTGGGGTTGTAAGGTAAGGCACTGGTTAAGGCTGGGGCTGTAAGGTAAGGCTCTGGTTAAGGCTGGGGTTCTAAAGTAAGGGACAACACATAAGTGGGCGCGATAAAGAAAAAATTTATCACGATAACCGATAAATCGATAACGATAACCTTATCGGCGATAACCGATAATCGATAACTGGCGATAAATTTAGCGCCCGATAAGGCGATAACCAATAAATCGATAAATCCAAAATTCCGATACTAGCGATAACGATATTGATATTTTAAATAAAAAATCTTAAATGCTATCAGTAAACTGTTAGAAAACCCTTCATTTACCTTTTGCACACTACTATCTTCTACATGCAATGTTTATCCTGTCTCTTCACTAATGACAAGTACTGTTTTTATGTCAAATAACTACATTTAAAAGTTTAAACTACTAAAAATGTTGTTGGGTTCCCAGCGGGGACCTGCCTATTTCTGCCTCCAAGGCACGCAAGGCGCGCCACTGTGCTAAACTGGAACCAAAAAATAAAATGATCGATTATCGCTAGTTTGGAACCAAAAGTATCGGCGATAACGATGAATCGATAACGCGGGGAAAAAAATTATCGGATAACCGATAACCCGATATCGTTATCGCGATAAATTATAACGCCCACCTATGGGGACTCTGTAAGGCTCTAAAGTGACGGACTCGTTGTAATGTGTGGGGGGGGGGGCGAGGAGGTCTTCTACTTTGTTCTTACTCCTTCTTCTCTCTACTCTTTCTTGCTGTTGAGATATACTGAAGGGGATTCCTGAAGGGGCAGTCTTGGTCAAGGGGCCGTGCTACTGTGATCTGTCCACAGACACTTGCCTAGTGGTGGTATTATGGAGCCAGGTAATGCTTCTGTCGGGGTTTCCGTTTGTACCCGACAGAGGCTTCACATTGCCCTGGGCCACAGTTACCTTTGAAATCCCCTCAGTTTGTCCTTCCAACAGACACGGGACTCAGGCTGCTCATTCATCATTCGGAAATAAATAATTTTCTTTTGCCTTGCCTCGGCGCGGGATTGGATAGAAACTGTCGCTAACTCACCAGACTTGCCCCCAACTCGCGCCTTAACCAACTAGACCAAGAAGTATATACCACTTGGCTTAGTGGTTCTAGTATACTTAGGTTCAAAGGTGGGCGCGTGCGCTCCGATTTTGCGTTCTGCGTTCCGGTGCGCACTACCAAATTTCAGGAGCGCGGAGCGTGAAAATCTGAACTGTGAGCGCAGAGCGCGGAGCGCAACTTGAATTTTGCTCTCCTTTCTGGCGCTCCAATCGAAGACGACTTTTCCTAAAAAATTTCAGCAGCAACAATGCGCCTGGTTTCATGGGCAGCGGGCCCACAGCGAGACCCCCATCAAGAAGGACCTCTAACCCCAGCTACCACAGGGAGGCGTGGGTGAAACTTTTTATCAAGTACAACAAGCCCTCCCTAGCTCTGCAGCTGTGGCGAGGGTGTTGAGCTCTGCAGAGCCATCCTGAGGGCCAAGAGGTCCTGCCTGACAGCCAGCAACTTTGAGGAGTTGGTTTTCATGTGTGGCAACCTGGAGGTGCTGGGGTTCAAGGAGGAGCAGCAGGAGGACTAAAAAGGACTCAAGGACTCACCACAGACTACTTTAACTTGTGATTTTTTGTTAGACAGTGATTTTTTGGCTTGACAGTACAATTTTTTCATAATATATAAGATAAATAACTTCTAGAAGCTGGTTTTTTATTATATAGCTATTTTTTGGGAGCGCAGAGCACACCGGGCCGGCTGTGCGGGTGTGCAGAGCACAGCCGCGTGCACCAGAGCGCTCCCACCATTGCTTGTGTTCATTACATTATTTTTCATTCCTAATCCCCCTCCCCCCCCCTCCCCCCTCCCCCCCCAGAGCTGGCGGCTGAGTGACAGTGGGGAGCGGCAGATGGGTGAGTTCCGCGCCTCCTGCCTCGACCCGGTGGATGACAGCGACACCCGCCAGAACTCCATCCACGTGGGCCGGGAACGCCTGCTGGCGCTGGAGGAAGGCATCGAACGGCGCTACCTCAAGCCCCCCCTAGGTGTGTGTGTGTGTGTGTCTTTATCTCTGTGTGTGTGTGTGTGTGTCTTTATCTCTCTCTCTCTCTGTGTCTGTGTGTGTGTGTCTTTATCTCTCTCTCTCTCTGTGTCTGTGTGTGTGTGTGTCTCTCTGTCTCTGTGCCTGTCTCTCTCTCTGTATGTCTCTCTCTCTGTCTGTCACTCTGTCTGTATGTTTTTCTTCTAGCTTTTCTCTCCTCTCTCTCTCTCTCTCTCTCTCTCTCTCTCTCTCTCTCTCTCTCTCTCTCTCTCTCTCTCTCTCTCTCTCTCTCTCTCTTCTCCTGCCAAGATAGTTTTAATTACTACTACTATTACTACTACTACTACTATATATACTACTACCACCCTATTTGTGACCCAGTTTTTCCCTATTTCCTTTTTAAATCTACACTTTTCATCCCCACCTTCCTTCCTTCACCCCCTTCCCCCCCATCATCACCCAATACTCCCCCTTACTCACCCCTGTACTCCTTCACCCCCTTCACCCCTCCCCCACCTCTCACCCCACCTTTCCCCTCCATCCCCTTTTCCTCCCCTTCATTCACTACCAAGCCCCCATCATCAACCCATTACTCCTACAACCCCTTCTACTCCCCACCACTCATCCCCACCTTCCCCTCCCATCATCCCCCACCTTCCCCTCCTATAACCACCCCAATACTCCCCCTTTACTCACCCCAGCACTCCCCATCACCCCCAGGACTACCCATCACCCCCATCACCACTCCAATACTCCCACCTCTAACCCCTTCCTTTTCCCCCTACAAGTACCAATTACCCCCCATCATCAACCCATTACCCCATCAACCCCTCCTACTACCCCTCCCCTATAACCCCCCACCTCTAACCCCCCCTTTCCCCCCAGGTGTGCCCATGAACCCCAAAACCGAGACTGCTCCGGACACCCATGAGGTTCCCAAGGGTCTCGGGGTGTGGCGGGAGGCCGTGGAGAGGACAGAGACCGCCGCACAGCTCGCCATGTGCACCTACATGCTGGAGACTGCCGTGGCCTGGGACAAGAGCATCATGAAAGCGGTGGGTGTGTGTGTGTGGGTGTGTGTGGGTGTGTGGGTGTGGTGTGGGTGTGGGTGTGTTTGTGGAGACTCTTAAATAAGGTTAAGGCACTTGGAATAGATGGGAAGGTTCTTGTTGGATAGATCTTGGCATAGGACAAGAGCATCATGAAAGCGGTGGGTGGTGTGTGGTGGGTGTGGGTGGGTGTGTGAGGGGGGGGGAGGAGAGAGAGAGGAGAGAGAGGAGGCATGAAAAAACTAGCTGAAAATGGTAAAACTGATCAATTTCTTCTCATGAAAGCGGTGTGTGTGTGTGTGTGTGTGGGTGGGTGGGGGTGGGTGTGGGTGTGTGTGTGTGTGTGGGTGGGTGTGTGTGTGTGTGTGGGTGGGTGTGTGTGTGGGGTGGGTGGGTGTGTGTGGGTGGGTGTGTGTATGGGTGTGTGAGAGAGAGAGAGAGAGAGAGGAGAGAGAGGAGAGAGAGAGAGAGAGAGAGGGGAGAGAGAGAGAGATATGAACAAACAGGCAGACTGCTGTGGCCTGGGACAAGAGCATCATGAAGGCGGTGGGTGACAAAATACATACAGACTAAAAAAGCAACAACAACAAGACAAGGAGTTAACTGAAGCACTAGAGCAAAACAAACAAAAACATGATATAGGCCCATTAGGGGACATAGTATGACAGTGCCTGTAGTGCACAGGGTAGGCCAGGGGCGTATTTAGGATCTTGTAACATTGGGGGCTTAGTCCAGCCAAGAGATCTTTAAATTTCTATAGGATAATTTTCAATGTATTTATGAGTATAATGACTATAAGATGTGAGACACTGTGCTCTACAAAAAGGCTCCGCTAATTTGCTTAGGATAACTTTCGAAACATGAAATTAAAATAAAATTAAGACAATCTGAGTTGGGGTTCAACTTCGTTATTATTTTTATTTTCATCAGCAGGAGTAAAACCCTAAGAAAAAGAGCTTTGTTGTGATGAAGCAGTCCTATAGATTGTATATTCCCAATGCTTTGTTCAGTACTGAAATCTGACCAACCTCGGTCTTATAAATACTTTTTTAATATTTTTACATCACAAAGGACTGGCCAAGGACACGCAAAAATGCACTTGGAAAAAAAATGCACTTCTGTTAACTGAGTGTCTTGTCCATCTGATATTCTCTTCTTCACCTCTCCAAAAGGTGTTTTGGTGTCTCTCTCCTCTGTCATGCACTCCTCATCTCCTCTGTTCTCTCCACCTCTCATGTCCTGCTCATAATTAGGATGCCATCAGCATACGCTAAGTGAAAATCGAACCAAATATCTTATTTTTACTATAATTTTATCTTGGCCCAGTCAGAGCTTATCTTATTTTTGTGAGAAAAAAAAAAAAAAAAAAAAAAGTATTTGAGATCCGGGGCTATTCATAAAACATTCGGGGCTACACAAGCCAATGCCCTGGCCTAACTACGCCCCTGGGGTAGGCTATACATACATGGACACCTGTGCTACCCCACATTCTGCACAAACAGCAGACCCAGCCACCGAATATAGAAAAGTGGGTGTATTCATTGAGTTGCCCTGTCTTGTCCTCCCTCTGATCAGTTAGTTAGTTATTCCCTCATTTACTCCCTCAGTCAGTCAGTCAGTCAGTCAGTCAGTCAATCAGTCAATCACCTATTTTTATGCACTTAATCAGTCAGTCAGTCATCCACTAATTCTTCAAGTCAGTCAGTCAGTCAGTCGATCACTCACTCACTCACTCACTCACACACCTAGTTTTATGCACTTAATCAGTCAGTCAGTCACCCCCTCAGTCAGTCAGTCAGTCAGTCAGGTAGCGAGACACACAGCCACAGCCTACAACAGCCCTCTCTCCCGCCACAGTACTGTCAGTTCTGCAACAACAGCGACCACGAGGAGAAGCTGCTGCTGTGTGACGGCTGTGACAAGGGCTACCACACCCACTGCTTCAAGCCACCCATGAACAACATTCCTGACGGAGACTGGTGAGTGACGGGACGGTAAAATGATGATAAATAGGACACACTAACCGTAAAAGAAAACAATGGGTTTGTTTGTGAAAGCGTAGGAATTAATGGAAATTTCTTCCAAACACATAGAAGGTACTTCTGTTTGTTGTGCAGAAAATCCGGCCCCTAAATATCTTTATGAAACTAACCCTAAAACCTAATACCTAAGCCTAACCTACCTAACAGCCTAAACATAAGCCTAGCAAATAAACCTAACAACTAAACCTAACACACTCACTAACAGTAATACTACTTACAATAACCTTCCTAAACCAGACTTAAATATAGCTTTTCAGTATAAAATAAAATTTAAACCTTAATAAACTTATAAACTAAAAAACCTAGAAAATTGACGGGGATCCGATTTCTGCACAACAGTCTATTTATGTCTGTACTTATAATAATCTTTTTTTAATTGAATGTTTAGAGGGGATGACATTTCCGTATCGTATAGAAAACCTATCTCGTATTCAGCATGCTTTATTAGGGATCGTTTTGACATATTCGGACGAACCTCCTTTTTTTTTTTTTTTTTTTTTTTTAGGGGTCGAAATTTCCTACATAATACATCACTAGATTTTTTTTTTATTATTATTTTTTTTTTTTTATTATTATTTTTTTTTTTATATACATATCCCCATTATTCGGATCCTTGCATTACTCGGACCACTCCTTGGCCCAATTAGTCCGAATATGAGAGGTTTTACTGTATTTAGAATATTTCCATACCATTTTAGGTTTTAGTGATGCGTTTTATGGTTGATTTCAATTTTTTAGGTTATGGGTGTAGGACTGGATTTTTTTACACATTTTCTATGGGTCATATTCTTCCTTATATTTGAGGTGTGAGGGTTTGTGTGTGTTCCCTGAGTCATCGGTCACTCTGCGTGTGTGCGTGTGCGTTGTGTTACCGTGTATTGCATGTGCCTAGTGAAGGAACACGGCTGCTGGAGGGGTTTGAAATGTTACGTTATCGTAAATACAAACAAAAAATTGGCTTTTTTATTGTACCCCGAGCGTATCTTTTACTGTTTTTAATTTACACACTCATGGACTACCACTCAAAGTTACATCACTCATGGACTCACCATCAAAAATTTACTCACCATGGACCACTCATCTAAGTTACATCACTAGGATCCCTCACTCATAAGTTCATCATCATGGATCACTCATAATTTACACATCATGGACCACTCATCATAAGTTAATACTCGGGGACTCACTACTCATAAGTTACCATCTGGACTCACACTCAAATTTACATCACCAGGGACTCACTCCCTCATAATTTACATCATCAGGACTCACATATAAGTTACATCACTCAGGGACTCACCCCTCATAAATTTACACACTCTGGTCACCATAAGTTACATCACTCATGGACTACTCATATAAGACATCATCTGGACTCACTCACTCTAAGTTACACACTCAGGACCACTCACTCATAATTACATCATCATGGACTACCACCATAAGTTAATCACTCATGGACTCACCACATAAGTTACATCACAGGACTCACTATAAGTTACATCACTCATGGACCACTCACTCAAAGTTACTCACTCATGGACTCACTCAAAGTTACAAAATCAGGGACTCACTCACTCATAAGTTACATCATCAGGACTCATCACTCAAAAGTACTCACCATGGACTCATCATCATAAGTGACATCCTCATGGACTACTCACCAAAGTTACACCCATCAGGGATCACTCACTAAAGTTACATATCATGGACTCACTCACTAAAAGACATAATCGGGGCTCACCATCAAAAGTACAAATAGGGACTCATCACTCATAAGTTACACATCATGGACTCACTACTCATAAGGACCCACCATGGGACTCACTCATCTAAAATTTCCCTGTTTTTTTTAAGACCTACGTTGAAAAAAATTTATTTTTTGTGGAAAATTTGCACTTTGATATCGTCATTTTTTCTCCCCTTGAATTCCATAAATCTACGTTATATCATTTTTTTTACAGTTAAGGGTTCATTTTCACATTGTACTCTTCAGTTTTGACCTCATTGTTTGTGTATTTAATGGTTGTTTGGAAAGGGGGGTAGCGAGGTTTTGGGTGGTGGCGGAAAATTGGATGAGTCACAGTCTCTTTTGTGTTGTCTAGTATCTCTCCTGCCTGGTCTTCCTCTCCCCCCCTCTTTCTTGTGTCTAGACTCTCCTGCCTGTGTCTCCTCCTTCCCCCCCCACCCCCCGCACCCTTTCCTCCTAGGTACTTTTAGAGTGGCAACAAGTTCAGCGACACTGCCCACCGCCACTGCCTGGTGTGCGGCGGGACGGAGGGACGCACGCTGGTCCACTGCTCCGTGTGTCCCCGCGCCTACCACACCACCTGCATCATGCCCAACCTCAACAAGGTACTCACACACACACACACACAACTGGGAACTCCGTAGTGTAGCGGTTAGCACACTCGACTCACAACCGAGAAGTCCCGGGTTCGATCCCCGGGCGGAGCGAAGACAGACGGGTGGTCTTCTTAAAACCCAAGCCCCTGTCCAACCAGCATGTGAATGGGTTCCCCGGGTGTTAGCCGGGGGTTTGTGACCCGCCTCCCGGGGTGATGGCTTCCCCCAACACTAAGCACCAAGGATGAATGATAAGAAAAAAGTTGATATGGAGACGGGGCCATACGAGTGTAGCTCAGGCCCTGTAAAATACAACTAGATGAATACAACTAGATGAATACACACAGACGCCTTTAAACATAGTGATTAATATCGTATTGTGTCTCATGTCCTCTTGTAGCTTCCTTCTGTTCTTATGTCCTCATGTCTATGTCCCTATGTCCTCCCGTTCCCCCCCAGGTGCCCCGCAACAAGTGGGTGTGTCCAGCCTGCACCAGCAAGAGTCCCAGGGGTCGCAGAGGTCGCGCCAAGAAGGTCAGCGAGAGTCACAACACCTCCAACGCCCCCCAGGCCCCCGACGCCCCCCCTGACCCCCCTGATGACCCCCAGGGCGCCACGTCACCCCCCCTGTCCAAGAAGGATCGAGCTATTAAAAAGGTGACCTGGTGTGATCGTTTTTTGTGTTTTGGTGATATTAGTTTTTTGTTTTGTCTGTCTGTTGATCCTTGTTTTTATTTTGTTTGTTTGTTTGTATGTTTGTTTGAATGTGTGTGTGTGCATATGTTTGTCTCTCTCTGTGTCTGTCTGTCTCTCTGTCTGCTCTCTTTCTCTTGTTAATCTCTCTGTCTGTCTCTCTTCTCTGTCTGTCTATCTCTGTCTGTTCTCTCTTTTCTGATATCCTCTGTCTTCTCTCTCTCTCTCTCTGTATATCTCTGTCTGTCTCTCTCTCTCTCTCATGTGTATTTTCTCTCTGTCTGTCTTTCTCTCGTCTCTCTCTCTCTCCTCTCTATATTCTCTCTCTCTCTCTTCTCTCTCTCTCTTCTCTCTCTCTCTCTCTCTCTCCCCTCTCCCCTCTCTCTCTCCCTCTCTCTCCTCTCTCTCTCTCTCCTCTCTCTCTCTCTCTCTCTCTCTCTCCCCTCTCTCTCTCCCCCCCCCCCACCAACACCACACTCACCACCCCTAACACCACTACACGACTACTCCCACCACACCACCTACACCACCACCTCCACCACACCACCACACACTCTCCACCACCACCATCACCACTCTCCACCAACCCCACCACTCCACCACCACCACCACCACCACCCCACCACTCCTAACACCACCCCACCACCCCACAGAAGGACCAGAAGGACCTCCAGGCGTTGTAAGAGCATCGTCGGGGAGTTGGAGATGCACGAGGATGCTGGCCTTTCCTCCCCCCTGTAACACAGGCAGTTCCCCACCTATAAGAAGATCATTAGGCGACCCATGACCTGTCTGTTATCAAGAAGAAACTAGAGGATAGCCAGTGAGTATGTGTGTGTGTGGGTGGGGGGATGTGGGGTTTGTGTTTGTGTGGGTGTGGTGTTGTGTGTGTGTGGGTGGTGTGTCTGTGTGTGTGGTGGTGGGGGGTCTGTTTGGGGGTGTCTGGTGTGTGTGGGGGGGGTTCTGTTTTGGGGGGGGGTCTGTGTGGGGTGGGGCTGTGTGGTTGGTGTGGTGTGGGTGTTGGGTGGGTTTGGGTGGTGTGCCCTATGGATCTGTCTGTCATCAAGAAGAAACTAGAGGATAGCCAGTGAGTATGTGTGTGTGTGGGTGTGGGTGGGTGTGGGTGTTGGTGTTGTGGTAGGGTTTGTGGTTGTGTGCGTGTGTGGTTAATATATAATTGTCCTATATAGACCTAGATTTTGTTGACTTTTTGGGTTTTCATGTACACTAATATCCTTGTCTCTCCACCTTCTCTATTCCTGCCCCCTCCACTACCCCCCTACCACTCCCAAAACCCCAAACCACCACTACACCACCACCACCACCACCCACCACACCACCACCAACCAACCACCACCACCCCACCACCACCCCCAAACAACACCACCACCACCACCACCACCACACCACCAACCACCCCTCCTCCACCACCACCACCACCACCACCAACCACCACCACCACCACCACCACCACCACCACCACCACAGGTACAAGTGTCGGGATGAATACTGCGAGGACCTACGACTCATGTTCAACAACTGCGAGACATTCAACGAAGACGACTCGCCCGTAGGAAAGGCCGGTCACAACCTTCGTTCCTTCTTCGAGGCTCGCTGGAACGAACATTTCCCCCCTCCTAGGTCCCCCCATCCTCCCTGACCCCCCCCTCCTGCTATATGTATGTATATATGTCGATATATACATGTAGGTATAGATGTATATATGTAAATGTATATGTATGTGTATATAATGATGTATTCAGGATTATTCGTAAGCCAAAGTGGATGAGATGGATGTGGATGTGGATGTGTGGTGGCCTGCTGGGGTGGATGGCAGCTCCCCCCCTCCTCCCCCCCATTCCAGACCCCCCTTCGTGTGTGAGGGAAGGCCGCCCCCCTCCCCCCCTCACCCCCAGCAGGGATTAACAGTGGCTGGGTCGTAGGCTTGGCATTGACAGGTTAAAGTTCGTAAACATTCATCTCGGGTAGATTTTTGTACACCAGGCATTAGGGTGCGTGCGAGGGGAAAACAGACACACGCACATACCCCAGTGAGTGTGTGAGTGTGCGTGTGTGTGCGTGTGCAGTCCCCCTTCCCCACCGCACCCCTAGAAGTGTGGTAGTGTGGTAGCCGTGTGGTGTGTTAGTGTGTACGCTGGACGCACACAACGGAAGCGAGACTGATGAAAGTTTTGAGCGTTCACACGAGAGGAACACTAGGACATAGTTAAGCTAATAGGTCAAGCCCGAGTGAGGAGTGAAATACTACGTGATAGACTGTAATACTCATACGACGTGTTTGTAAGTGGACATAGAGATAGACGACGAAGAGGGAGAGTGTAGAGTAGAATGAGATGCGAATGTGTGCGTAAGAAAAGATGACGAAACACATTTGTGAGAGAGAAAACATGAAGGAGAAAGTGATGAGAGAGTGAAGAGTGGAGGAAGAGGAGAAGAGAACAGTGGAGGAAGAGGAGAAGAGAACAGTGGAGGAAGAGGAGAAGAGAACAGTGGAGGAAGAGGACAGAACAGTGGAAGAGGAAGAGGAAGAGGACAGAACAGTGGAAGAGGAAGAGGAAGAGGACAGTGGAAGAAGAAGAGAATAGTGGAAGAGGAAGACAATAGTGGAGAGTAAACAGTGTGTGGAGAAAGGAGGACATAGGAGTTAGAAATGGGGAAAATGGAAAAGGAGTTAGTATCCATTCCTAAGCAAACAATTGAACTCCTAAGCATACAATTGAACTCCTAAGCAAACAATTGAACTTCTAAGCAAACAATTGAACTTCTAAGCAAACAATTGAACTTCTAAGCAAACAATTGAACTTCTAAGCAAACAATTGAACTTCTAAGCAAACAATTGAACTCCTAAGCAAACAATTGAACTTCTAAGCAAACAATTGAACTTCTAAGCAAACAATTGAACTTCTAAGCAAACAATTGAACTTCTAAGCAAACAATTGAACTTCTAAGCAAACAATTGAACTTCTAAGCAAACAATTGAACCAGTCTCTCTCTCTCTCTCTCTCTTTGTTTCTGTGTGTGATGAGAGGCTCCGCGCTGCCATGAAGTCAATGATGCTATGGCGACATTGGTACAGTGTTATGGTAATGCAGGATGTATACAGTGCAGCAATGGTAGTGTCAGGTTAACACACACACACACACACACACACACAACACACACACACACACACACACACACACACACACACACACACACACACACACACACACCAATACAGTAAACCCTCTCTAATTCGAACTAATGGGGGGGAGGCCTGGATCGAATTAGCCAAAAGTCTGAATTATCCGATGGTTACCTCCAGCCCCTCCACACAATAATAAGTCACTTCAAGCATGCCAAAACAGCACAGATTGTATTACTTGTACTCACCAAAACCATCGTATTTATACTATAATTATACTACTACTGATCGTTGTATTGAAGTAATGATTAATCTAGCAATGCCTATCATATTGTTATGTCTTGTAGTAAGTTTTGTCTAATTTGTGTTTTTTAAGGAATATCTGGAGTATCATATCATTGTGAATTGGCTGAAATAGGGACTTCTAATCATTGTAACTGAAAACTGACTCCAGATTCGTGTTCAGCATGCCCGAAAACTGCTGGAAACTAATTTTCAAGCAAATCTATTTTTCAAAAAAATATTGCAAATTTTGCAAAGCATACCACTTCAAAATTTGCAATGTTTTTTGAAAAATAGATTTGCTTGAAAATGAGTTCCTAGCAGTTATCGGGCATGCTGAACACGAATCTGGAGTCAGTTTTCAGTTACAATGATTAGAAGTCCCTATTTCAGCCAATTCACAATGACATGATACTTCCAGATATTCCTTAAAAATCACAAATTAGACAAAACTTACTACAAGACATAACAATATGATAGGCATTGCTAGATTAATCATTACTTCAATACAACGATCAGTATTAGTATTTTCAGTATTAGTAATATTATTATTAATCCCTATTTGAGCCACCCATGCGATTATCAAAGTACTTATAAAAACCTAGGAATACTATAGCAATCCTGTGGGACTTCTAATGCCCTCCCATGACTCCTGTAGGATGCGTGAAGGAGGCTGAAACAGGTCGAATTATCCGAAGTTTAAATTATAGGGGTTCGATTTAGAGAGTGTTGACTGTATACATCAGGGTTTTCTGTTTTTCTTTTTGTACCCTTCTTTCATTCTTACTTTTCTTGTGTGTGTGTGTGTATGTGTGTGTGTGTATGTGTGTCTGCGTCTGCGTCTGCCTGTGTGTGTGTGTGTGTGCCTGTATGTGTGTGTGTATGTGCCTGTGTGTGTGTATGTGCCTGTGTGTGTGTGTGTGTGTGTATGTGCCTGTGTGTGTGTGTGTGTGTGTGTCTGCATCTGCCTGTGTGTGTGTGTGTGTGTGTGCCTGTATGTGTGTGTGTCTGCCTGTGTGTGTGTATGTATGTGTGTGTGTGTGTCTGCCTGTGTGTGTGTGTTTGTGTCTGCCTGTGTGTGTGTGTCTGCCTGTGTGTGTGTGTGTGTATGTTATGGCCATGAACATTAAGGTGAATCTCCTCCTCCAAAATAATAGTTTAAAGTTGGAGGACAAAGTAATTAATGTATTGAAGGAAGACACAAACCACTACTACTACTACTCTCTCTCTCTCTCTCTCTCTCTCTCTCTCTCTCTCTCTCTCTCTCTCTCTCTCTCTCTCTCTCTCTCTCTCTCTCTCTCTTAACCTTTCACACACTCAGAAAGCAAAAACATTCTCCTTTATTATTTTTATTTTTTAATTTTTTTATTTTTTCTATCACATAAAACTTGTGGGTTGCCGAGGAAATTAGGTGCGTGTGTGCATGTGTGTGTTCGTGTGTGTGGTTGTGTGCATGTGTGCGTGTGTATAGATTTAAAAAGGAAAGAGTATGTTAGAGTTGGAGTGTGTTGTGATTATGAAATTCTCTCTCTCTCTCTCTCTCTCTCTCTCTCTCTCTCCTCTCTCTCTCTCTCTCTCTCTCTCTCTCTCTCTCTCTCTCTCTCTCTCTCTCTCTCTCTCTCTCTCTCTCTCTCTCTCTCTCTCTCTCTCTCTCTCTCGATGCACAAACATATTACGTATTATTTATCTTTATTTATTGAGTGTTTCCCTTCCCTTCCCTTCCCTTCCCTTCCCTTCCCTTCCCTTCCCTTCCCTTCCCTTCCCTTCCCTTCCCTTCCCTTCCCTTCCCTTCCCTTCCCTTCCCTTCCCTTCCCTTCCCATCCCTTCCCTTCCCTTCCTTCCCTTCCTTCCTTATTTATTAACCGCTCTCTCTATCCATTATTTCGGTAATAAAAGTTTGTATCAGGAAACACAATAGAGGGAGTGCAAAGGATGAGCAGGAATATTTTTAGGTAACAAGATACAAACAGCCTATTTTTTCTGTAGGTTTGTCTATTTATTTTTGTTTTTTCCCTCCAGTGGGCGAATTGCAATTGTATTATTTACTGGACGTGTGATGTAGTGTTAATTGTATGTAGTTTTTTGTATATTCGACTTATACAATACAAGGCAGCTGAATTTTTCTTCTATAAGTAGGAAACAAATACGGATATGTTGTTTCGTCTCCATAATTTATTCCTACTTTTCGTCTCCGTAATTTATTCCTCCATGTTTTGTTTGTTTACGTTGACAGGGTACAGAATGAGTATCAAAAACAAACAAACAAAACAAAAACAGTGATGCAGTAGTTGTTATGATAGCGAGGATAATCTTATTAATACTTAAGTCCTACATCATTAATTATATTCATCACAAAAATATAATAATACGGTGTCAAAATATGTCACAAAGGAAGCCAGGAGTCACTATTTTATTTTCCACACAGCGTATTACCGTCAGCAACACTATAGTCGCCACTGCACTAATGTCGCCATATATTACGAATTTTAGCATCCCTACAGATTTATATGTGTCATTAAAGAGACATGTACAGTAGTTTATATTATGTACATGTCTTCAGTGGCACATACAAGTCTGTAGTGATGCTAACATTCGCAAAATTCCCCTGGCGACATTAGTGCAGTGGCGACTATAGTGTTGGTCTACGATATCAGTTACGTACTCCATTATTACCATTATTTCATTATACCATTATTCCCTAGTCCCCCTTAACGTGTGGGGGAAAGAAAATGGGGTACGCGTTAAGCCCCTGTGTATGTCTGTGTGTCTGTTATGATTTCATTGTATACAAGAGTTTCAATCTTTGTACAGCGTCTAGTTCATAATAAAGTACGTCCAAACAGGAGTCATAAAGCGGCTTTTTATTCTTGTGTACATTTATATTGGGTACTTTTATTTTTGTACTGTCAATAACACTATAGGTGTCTTGCACTGATGTCGCCAGGTATATTTTACAGGCGAATATTACGAGCTTTAGCATCACTACAGACCTGTATGTGCCACTGAAGACACGTATATAATATAAAGTACTGTGCATGTCTCTGAGGAATTAGAAATCCCATTATAAGTAAGATAACTAATGGGAAGCAGTTACGAAAGCTCCATTACTTCCCTATTTAATTGTTTTTTAGGGTTTAAAAGTAGCTATGGTACATAAACTTAATATAAACCCTTAAATCGCTGCTACCTATGGAAAATAAAATAAACCCATGGTAAAGAAAATAAAACTTAAGGCAAAGGCTCCATTACTTAATTCCATATATAACTTTTCTAGGGTTTAAAAGTACATACACTTAATATATACCCTTAAATCACTGGTTAAGAAAAAAAAGAACTTAGGAAAAAGGGTCCATTAATTCAATAATAAACCTTAAAGTAATCGTCCAGACCATTTCATCATTCCTGATTTAATGCAGTCAAAATATAGCCATGATCGAATATATCAACAATATGTTGTCACTTTTTGCATCCAGTCACCCGTTTTTAAATGATCCGCATTCAAAATCTGTAAGTTCCCCGAGTTCTCAAAAAACAACTGGCGGACAGCAGACGAAGCACCATGGCTCGGCACGTCACACGAGTGAGCCTCCCAGCCCTGCCTGATACAAATACAGGGAGACACGGAGAAAAATGTAGTACTTGGGGAATTTTGGGTGTTTCTGATATTTTTTTTTTGCGATATGGCATATACTTGCATCCTTCATGGGTACAGCAAGAAAGCTGTGCCTTTGCAGAGAGCTTAGCACCCATTTCCGACCTATTTGACCATGATAATGTCTGCAGCGCCTGACAGTGGCGGGTGAGAGGAGCGCGGTGTGAAGCACATTGTCTAGCCGCGCTCCTCTCACCCGCCACTGTCAGGCGCTGCACAGACATTATCATGGTCAAATAGGTCAGAAATGGGTGCTAAGCTCTCTGCAAAGGCACAGCTTTCTTGCTGTATCCATGAAGGATGCAAGTATATATATGCCACATCGCAAAAAAAAAATATCAGAAACACCCAAAATTCCCCAAGTACTACATTTTTCTCCGAGTCTCCGAGTATTTCTATAGGGCCGGGCTGGGAGGCTCACTCGTGTGACGTCGCCACAGACCTTCCATGAGCTCCGCTGAACTTACCCTAGAGTCAAGTCAATTTTACCCTAAATTCTTACGTTTTACCCTAAATAATCGGCTCGACTGTATATTCGATTATATATATATATATATATATATATATATATATATATATATATATAAAGGAAGTAGGTGAAAATCCATATTTTTTATTGATAACAAAAACAAAATAGTAAAGTTAAGCCAGTTTAGTTTGTCTAGTTTTAATATAATTTCCATTAAATATATATTTCTGGTTTAATAAGAACACACTTTAACAAAATAAGTATTGAGAATAACTGACTAAGAATTATATTGACCCACAAATCTTTCAAACACATTAAAAGTAACAGGTACATATATACAGGTACAAACAGTATACATATTTGTATATTTACAGGTAGGGCTACATATACATATTTATATTTATACACATTACATATTTACAACCTCTGAACACGCTGCATCACTTTTGACATTATTGATTGTTTTTAGCATATTGTCCTCAATGTTCAGGTTATGTGAAGATATTTTCAACCGTTTCATGTGATATATTGAATGCATTAAGCCACTTAGGGTTTCATTTTTAAGAGAGGATCTTTGACAAGTTTTAGTTAGATTTAGTTTGCTGAAAAAACGCTCAACCGCTGCATTTGAAAAAGTGAGAAAAGAGTTTGAAAAGGGTAGTGAGAAGAGGGTGGATATGACTATATGGTTAAATTGGGATAACATGGCAGTCCTGCATCATTTTTTCTATTCAGCACAATATCCCAATACTTTGTGAAGTGGAGTTGATTAGAAAGTTCTTCATCCAAACAGTGCAGTCTCCATTCTTCATCCACAAGATCTTTATTGGCATACTTTGGTAATTGTGGCAGTTCATCAAATATATATGATAAGGATGGAGGATTCAGAGTTGATGCAGAACGAGGGTTTACACAGGCCACTACTTCATGAATTTTGTCATTGAGTGAATATCTTTTCTGAATCTGGGATACAGCTTCAATCAAGAAAGACTGACATGACTTATAAAACTGTGAAAGTTCTGCGCTAGTTACTGTTCCCGATTGTTTTAGATCCCTTACTGTTGCTGATGCACTCACTCCTAGATATACATTCTCAACAGGAATTAAGACACTTGAAAAAATATGTTGACCAGGACTAAGTAATGAAATGTCAGCATTCTTAAAGTAGTCGTCCAGACCATTTCATCATTCCTGATTTAATGCAATCAAATCATAGCCATTGACGAGTATATCAACAATACGTCGTCACTTTTTGTATCCAGTCAGCCGTTTTTAAATAATCCGCAATCAAAATCTGCAAATTCCCCGAGTTCTCAAAACGCACTCAAGATTTGCAGACGCTCAGGCTCAGGCTCCGTGACGTACCATCAGGGAGGATCCTCTTCCCGCGCTGATCAGAGGCACGTAAACACAGAGATAAATATAATAGTACTTGAAGATATTTGGGTGTTTCTGATAGATTTGTTTTGCTATATGCCACATGCATGCATCCTTTATGGGTGCAGCAAGACAGCTGTGCCTTTCGAGAAAAGTTTGCACACGGAAAGGAGTGGCGTGTGTAGGAGTGGAGTGGCGGAGTGGCGTGTGGTGATTCACGCCTATAGTGTGTTGGGGCGAACAGTTGTGTGTGAGAAACGGTGTGTAGTGAGGGTAGCGATGGACCACCACGACTGTGAGGCTTTGCCTCTTAACAAGACCAAGTAAACCAAGTAAACCAGGTGTGGAGTGGGCGTGGGCGTGCCCTGTGGTGAGAGACCCTGTAGTGGTGTGGCTGTCACACTTTCTGCCTTCCCGCCCGCATATTTTCCAACTCTATGCTGTAGTTAATGCTAGTATGTGGTTTCCCGAGTAATGACGTTTGAACTGTCCCCCAGCAAACATGGGCTATGGGGGGCCTGTGTCGGCTTGTGCCGGGTACGTATCGGCCCCGGGCGGCAGGGCGACTGGTTTCGGCAAATGGGATGAAGCCGATTGTCGGCCCCGCAGCGGGAACTGTATATCGGGCCAATTATTGATAATTCGTACGGGGCCCAACACAGCCCTTCCTTGACTCGGCCCAAGGAAATAATTATTAAGGGATGTGACATGAATGGCCGGGCCGAAGGACTTAAATAGGGTTCAAAGCTGGGTTTAAAGGGATAATTGTTGATTATTAGGTGGCTGAATCGTAGCCAGCTGTTGGCCACTCGCGCCCGTTGTGACGGCGTGTCTCGAAGCCAATATTCAAAATATTACCAGTGGAAGTGGCCGGACCCCCGCGGCGCTACATTTCTGCTTTTAAACGGCCTCCCCGGCTGAAGGATCGCTTCATCTACTCCACAAAGACTTATAAAGGTACGTAGGAAAGGGTGGTGACGACTTAGAGATGAAAAATGCTCAAATATATAGACAAGACTTATAAAAGCCTCAGAACTTTGCCTTTACCTCAGATAAATCTAGAGTCCTTTCCCCCCCCTTATTAGTGTTTTTTTTTTTCCTCCAACCTTAACAGATAATTTCAGATACCTCTAACAACGTAAAATTAAGTGGGGAAAGTTTGCCACCTGCAACCCCCCTGCCCCCCCCTAAATGACTCCATCCTTTTGGATCCCCCAAAATAATTTTACTAACCTAACCTCACTATAACTTTACCAAACCTTACCAATAACCTCCTAGCGAGACTTAATGGCGGGGAACTAGAATTTTCCCCAGGTTAGTTTAGGTTATATTGAGGTAAGGTTAGTAATAAATTTTTTGGGTCTCTCTAGGAGGTTATTAGTAAGGTTAGGCTTGGTTATAGTGAGGTAAGGCTGGGTTATATTGGGTTAGGTTAGGTTTTATAGTGAGGGTAGAATATTAATATTTACCATTGTATATTTTTGAGGGGTTCCAAGGGGGTCGTTTAGGGGAGGGAGGGTGAAGGGGCACTCTCCTCCACTTTATAATTACGTTTAAGAGGTATCACAAGTGATCTGTGAAGGACGGAAATTAGATATAACACTTTGGGGGGTCGGGAGGGGCGAAATCCCCCCACCCTCCCAGCGATCCCAGCGAGGTTAAATAGGATAATAATCAATGCCCAGGCTAGGTTAGTTAACTAGCGGGGGGGGGGGGGGGGGGGTCTGAATGGGCGCAGCCCCCCAGTTTTTGTCAGGAGAATTTTGGTCAGTAGAGGATATTGTACTGCAGTTTTACTGGTGATTGTGATGAATGGGTGTCCTGATGTACCCTTTGGGTACAGCAGTACTGACCCTACTGGCTAATTTTTAGAACATGACTGTGTCTGGATTCAAGTCTTTTTAAACCTTTCTACTGTTTTCTATAGATGTGTTTTTCCCTCTCCCCTCCACACCTTTCCCCAAAAAGCGTTTGCTTGAAAAGGGGCCCTGTTTGCAACCTTGCAACCACCAACCCTGTTATAACATCATAAAATATTGTAAAATGGAAAACATAATAAAGTTTTTAAAGTGTTAAAGTGATGGAAACAGGTGTGAAAGTAGCAATTAAATGTTGTGCAACTAAAATTTTTCTTAGGCTAGGTTATTTAAGGGGCAAGGCTAAGTTAGGTTAGTTTAAGAGCAAGGCTAAGTTAGGTAGTTTAAGGGCAAGGCTAAGTTAGGTAGTTTAAGGGAAAGGCTAAGTTAGGTTAGTTTAAGGGCAGGCTAATTTTAGGTTAGTTTAAGAGCAAGGCTAAGTTAGGTTAGTTTAAGGCAAGGCTAATTTTAGGTTAGTTTAAGGGCAAGGCTAAGTTAGGTTATTTAAGGGAAAGGCTAAGTTAGGTTATTTTAAGGGCAAGGCTAAGTTAGGTTAGTTTAAGGCAGGCTAATTAGGTTATTTGAGGGAAAGGGGCTAAGTTAGGTTAGTTTGAGGTCAATTAAGTTAGTTTAATAGTTTCATCAGGTTATTATTTGATACTTTTACAAATGGAGGTTTTTTTTCCGTAAAAACGTCTAAAAAGTGTATTTTTAGAAAATGCTGTCACTACTTTTAACTGTCTCTTCATTTAAAGAAGCAACACCTGCCTCGGTTCTACTGCAGTTTGATACATTACAAGGCACTAGTTATAACTGCCTTCAACTTGTAAATCTGACCATTAGCAGTATTTCTTAAGATATTTTGGTACTTTCAACCATTAATTGAGTATGTGGTTAAAAAATTCTTTTCCTATGTTTCTGGGTGTGTTAAAAATGATGGTCTTTTTAAAAAAAAAATCGGAAATGCCTCATTTTGCAGTTATCTCCCCATTACTCTTGTTTCCCAGGTTAGCTACGCAACCAATGTCCTGGTTTAGGTTAGTGGCTATTATTTTACACACTCTGTCCCTGATCTCAATTCTAGGTAAAGATGCATGCGTAGGGATTTGTGTAGAGTGTAAATTTTAGTTTTATGCGACACCCGAAAGTGCAGAAATGGGTTTGTATAGGTGTAAGAAAAAAATAATAAATGTCGTAATGCCCAAAAGTTTAGGATACTATAAGGATTACTAAATAACATTTATCTCTCAACTTAACAGGATTTGTACAATGCAACTAGTTTAAGTAATCATAAAATAGTTTAGACAGCTTTTCATCCATTATGATTTGCACCAACACTCTTTGTATTGTGGTCTATTATATGGTATTTGTATTGTGGTCTATTATATGGTCTTTGTATTGTGGTCTATTATATGGTATTTGTATTGTGGTCTATTATATGGTCTTTGTATTGTGGTCTATTATATGGTATTTGTATTGTGGGTCTATTATAGGGTCTTTGTATTGTGGTCTATTATATGGTATTTGTATTGTGGTCTATTATATGGTCTTTGTATTGTGGTCTATTTTTAATGGTATTTGTATTGTGGTCTATTATATGGTCTTTGTTTTGGGTCTTTTTATATGGTATTTGTATGTGGTCTATTATATGGTCTTTGTATTGTGGTCTTTTTATATGGTCTTTGTATTGTGGTCTATTATATGGTCTTTGTATTGTGGTCTATTATATGGTCTTTGTATTGTGGTCTTTTAAATATGGTATTTGTATTGTGGTCTTATTATATGGTCTTTGTATTGTGGTCTATTATATGGTATTTGTATTGTGGTCTATTATATGGTCTTTGTATTGTGGTCTATTATATGGTATTTGTATTGTGGTCTATTATATGGTCTTTGTATTGTGGTCTATTATATGGTATTTGTATTGTGGTCTATTATATGGTCTTTGTATTGTGGTCTATTATATGGTATTTGTATTGTGGTCTATTATATGGTCTTTGTATTGTGGTCTATTATATGGTCTTTGTATTGTGGTCTATTATATGGTCTTTGTATTGTGGTCTATTATATGGTATTTGTTTTTGTGGTCTATTATATGGTATTTGTATTGTGGTCTATTTATATGGTATTTGTATTGTGGTCTATTATTGGTCTTTGTATTGTGGTCTATTATATGGTATTTGTATTGTGGGTCTATTAATGGTATTTGTATTGTGGTCTATTATATGGTATTTGTATTGTGGTCTATTATATGGTATTTGTATTGTGGTCTATTATATGGTCTTTGTATTGTGGTCTATTATATGGTCTTTGTATTGTGGTCTATTATATGGTCTTTGTATTGTGGTCTATTATATGGTCTTTGTATTGTGGTCTATTATATGGTCCTTGTATTGTGGTCTATTATATGGTATTTGTATTGTGGTCTATTATATGGTCTTTGTATTGTGGTCTATTATATGGTATTTGTATTGTGGTCTATTATATGGTCCTTGTATTGTGGTCTATTATATGGTATTTGTATTGTGGTCTATTATATGGTCTTGTATTTGTGGTTTCTATTATAGGGTCTTTGTATTGTGGTTTATTATTGGCCCCTTGGTATTGTGGTCTATTATATGGTATTGTATTGTGGTCTATTATATGGTCTTTGTTTTGGGTGGTCTATTATATGGTATTGTATTGTGGTCTATATATGGATTTGTATTGGGGTTTTCCTTTTTATATGGTATTTGTATTGTGGTCAGTGGCGTCCCCAGAAAATTGAAAAGGGGGGGCCAATATATATTTAATTAAAATTATTATATATATATATATATATATATAAAATATATATATATATATATATATTTTAAATATATATATATATATTATATATATATATAAAATTAAAAAATATGAAAAAATTAAAAAAATATAAATAAAAAAAAAAATATATATAATATATTAAAATCTAAAATTATCAATAAATAAAATATAATAAACAAATTTAATAAAGTAAATAAGAAAAATATATTTATATATAAAAAATCAAGAATAATAAAAAATATTATGACAAAAATATATATTTTAAAAGTATAAAATCACATTATATAAAAAATAAAAAAAAAAAAAATCCAAAAAAAAAAATACAATATATAGAAAATAAAAAAAAAAAAAATATAAAAGAAAATAAAAAAATATAAGAAATCATAAAAAAAACCAAATTTTTTTTTTTTTTTTTTTTTAAATAAGTAATTTTGTTTTCTCTCTCTCTCTCTCTCTCCCCCTCTCTCTCTCTCTCTCTCTCTCTCTCCTCTCTCTCCTCCTCTCTCTCTCTCTCTCTCCCCTCTCTCTCTCTCTCTCTCTCCCCTCTCTCTCTCTTCCCCTCTCTCTCTCTCTCTCTCGTCTCTCTCTCTCCCCTCTTTTCCTCTCTCTCTCTCTCTATCTATCTATCTATCTATCTTTTCTATCTATCTATCTATTGGCTATATTTTTTTCTTTGCAAAGGGGGGGGGGCATGGCTGCATGGCCTCCATCCTCGGTACGCCACTGATTGTGGTCTATATTGTATTGTAAGGTGTAATTGAAGTGATTGCAGGTTGAACAATCTCTTTTGTGAAGATTATTGGCCGATAGAACATATAAGAAATCTGTAAAGAGTTATGTAAACTTATGACAGTGCATCGGATCATGAAAATCTAATTTAGTTTTCTTTTTTTAGAGCAACTTGTGATCAAAGCCTTTTAGGTGGTGAAGGCACCAACATGGGAGGCATGGCACATGGTATCTTTAATGAACAGAAGAGGACACCAGTGGCCTGCTGTACAGGACAGCCCCTGCACATCTGACAGATGGTGGGAATTCTATTATTTATCCGATTTGCTATGGGTTGAGACTTAACACTTCGGGTTGTGTAAGTTCTCAGTGGTTTAGGTAAACCTGATAATTTTCTGATGCATTTCGGTAATCTTTTTTCCTTTAAACCCAACCTAACCTAATTTTTCCGAGATTGATAGACTTTCAGGCTACATTTTTCCTTCTTCTTTTTTGTTTAAGTCAGATTTTCCCATAATGTCTTATGAGGTTAGACGATCGATGATACTTTCCAATTTTTATTCTCGGCGTTCATCATTTAGATTTGCAGCATCTCATATTCATGACTTGTCACATATAGTACATAGTTCATGAATAGTGCGTGAGCAGGATACAGCTCCCATAAGTCCCTTTCCCCGTTATAACTATACGTTATGGGTAAATTTATATATATATATATATATATATATATATTAAAATATATTATATATATATTTATATATATATTATATATATGTATATAATTTATTGATTTTTTAAATTTTTGATTTATTCATTCATGTATTTCTTTGTTTATTTATTTCGTTATTTGTCTGTTCATTAATAGAAATTTTTTTCACATTTATCTGGACTTTTTTTTCCACTTTTGTAACAATACAGTGATTATATTTTTATGAAAATTATATTTATATACACAATTACTTTTGTTTTATTTACAGTATTTATTCTGTTTGCATCGGCCTGATGGTGTATTAGGCACACATTGTGAATTGGATTGCTGACTGTCAGTGCCAGACTGCCTCAACCACAGCAAGACTGATATACTGCAGCCGAGAAATGATGATTATGGCTTTAATTTCAAGTAATAGTGATAATTTTTATTCTTTGTTGCACTATATTGGTCCTTAGCTCATACTGTAGAGTTGGAAACCATTCAATCCTGGCAACAGGTTATTCCATTCACAAACCTGTGTTCATTTAAAAATGGGGCGGTGTAGCGCGCCGACTAGCTGCCCTGCCCGGATAGCTACCCTGCCCGACTAAAGCACGCGTGCAGATGACGTCTCACAGGAAAACATTGGCCACGCCTCCGGACCAGAACATTATCATCAGATTCGCTTATTTAAACCCAAATAATCTACAAAACTTAACCCAACCTATCTTAAACCTAACCAAACCTAAATCAAATCTAAAACCCAAACCTTAACTTCACTTAAATTTAACCTAATCAAACTTAATTTAAACCCAATATACCTTGCTATTATCATATAAAAATAAAAGGTTAAATTTTGGTTAAGTTTCGTTTGGTTTAGGTTTTTATTTAGGTTTGGTTAAATTTTGGATAGGTTTGGAGTTAAGTTTTGTAGACATTTAGGTAAAATAAGCGAAACTGACGATAATGTTCTGGTCCAGGAGGCGTGATCATGTTTTCCTGTGTGATGTCATCTGTCGTACGTGCGCAGTTCGTGGCAGGTAACTAGTCGCGTGCTACACGGCATTAGAAACGGTTAAAGCGATTCAGCTGCTTTATCGGCCTGCTTGTGGCACTATTCAGCTGCTATATTGGCCCACTTGTGGCACTATTCAGCTGCTATATTGGGCCCCCTTGTGGCAAATATTCAGCTGCTATATTGGCCCCTTGTGGCACTATTTAAATGCTAATTTGGCCTGCTTGTGGCACTATTTGGATGCTAAATCGGCTTGCTTGTGGCACGATTCAGTTTGTGTTTGGCCCGCTTATGGCACTATTTGGATGCTAAATCGCTTGCTTGTGGCACGATGCAGTTGCTGTGTTGGCCCGCTTAAAGGCACGATATAGATGCTATGGTCGGCCCGTTTTGTGGCTCGTAGTGGCAATAGTTTGGTTCGGTTTGGGCCCACCACAGATCTGACACAGAAACGTAACGTAACCGACACAGGCCCGGGTGCAAACATGAACGCACAAGTTGTCGGTCCGCAGCCCGGCCGATAACTTCATTACGGTTTGCCGATTCAAAGCCAATATGCCGTTTGTGATTTGCCGGCACTAATTTGATGCCGGCCCGTCATGACAATGTTTGCTGGGTAGCTCCAAAACTAACCATAGAGATTTTCTCGAAAGTACCTTCATTGTGATTCCCACACACACATGGTTTAACCTTATTTACCAAACCATGTTTTGGAGAAGTGCCAGGTCCTCCTGCTGAACCTCAGGCTCTGCTAACACCTGTTAATTCCCTCGTACTCGGGCTCAAACATATAGGATCCCATGACAATCTGAGGTTCGTTTCCTCATGTATACGCGACCAGCCGGTCATTTCTTTCGGTGTCAATTGAGCATCGTACTCTAAATCTGTCACAGCGACAGATTCACTGTCTGACACCGAAGTTTCAATCGCTCATCATAACATTTTCCGACAGGTGTCAGACAGAGTGTCTGCGGGCGTCCCTGTTCTTACGTCATCAATAACAGTCGTAGGCTTGTTTTGGGGGGAAGATTTTTTTTTTTCGCGCGCTTTTTACAAAAGTCGTGTTTTTACGGAAAAAAGGCCTGGAAATCATTTTTTTTTGGGGGGATTGGTGTTTTGAAGTACTTTCCCATAATTAGGAAAAAAAAAAAAAGGGGTCTGGACGCTACTTTAAAAAGCTCACACCCATGAATCAGACAAAAGCTTCGAATGATTTTTGCAGTCTCAGTTTCAGTGTAAAAAAAATTGGGAGCCTCAGACGGGAAGCGTATCAAAACTATTGAACTTCCCCAAGTTGTAATCCAAAATTAGGGTTTAAAAAGGCTTGGGAAAGTTTTGTTTTTAAAGGCAGAAACAATCATATCATTTACATGGTTGGGTCACTAAGGGTAATTCTGTAAATAAAGCTCCATGCACCCCACTGTGCTACCTACTTTTTTCACACATCCTTTCGACAACCACCGGGTTTGGCCGGGGCCAGGTTTTATAGGTTAAATATCACCAAATTTCAAAACCTCTTTGAATGCATTTTGCCTTTTGGGAGCTAAGACAAAATTAAATGTGCAAAAATTTTACGGCAAAAATCTTAAACCATTTTGGGATTTTTTGAGGCAAGCATTTGTGCACATAGATAGTATGGGGCATAAACATTTGACAATTATACTTGAGGAAAATATTCTTTTAACAATGTAACTACTGAAGGGGTTGGCTCCCTCATCCATTTTAGGTCAAAAAAAACCCCAACAATTTTATTAACAGGAATGTTTTTTTTATGTAACATTCCTTCTGGCATTGAAAAGTCCACGCTAAGCTACTTTCCCCTATCAAACCCAGAAAGAGTTTCAATTTATCTTTTCTCAAAAATTTGTGCTAAAACCCCAATTGTTTTTGTACTCCTGTCTGTTGCTCCCTCTAAATTACGAAAAACCTTTCACGAAAATTCCAAAAAGTTCGTGCCGATCGAAAATCTTTCCAAGCACTTGCTTATTATGTTTTAGGCTCTTTGCTTCCTAGTTTTTTCTTTTTTTTAAAAACCTCGCATCAGGGAAACGGCTTTTAGGAGGTCTTAATAAGGTTCAATAAAAATAGGCAAATGTGTTCTGATAAAAAGCACCACCCCAAGTTCAAATTTTCCCTGCAGATTTTGATTGGGTCATTTGCATTAAAAAAACTGGGGAAATGCTTTGTCTTAAAATTCACCAATTTTCGCTCGGGGGAAAAATTTTTGTCATCGGGGAAAACTAACCCGCCCAGAGCAGAAAAAAAAACGGGGGGTTTATGAAGGGTGACACCATAATTTCCGCACCTTACATAAATAAAGTTTCGTGTGTTAAAAAATAAAAATTTAAAAAATGATTTTATCAAGAATCCTTTGAAATTTTAAATTTTAAAAAACTAACAAAAACCCTTTTTCCCTAGAATTACCCTAGATTATGCTTACCCTAACCGCTACCCTAGCAGGGGTCGAATACCCTAGTTTAGGGGATTTTTCCCTAAAAAAGGGGCACTGCGTCGCCAGCAATTTCCCCCCCCGGGTGGAAAGGGGGTGTTGTTTTTCCCCCGCTTTTTACAAAAGTCATGTTTCTAGGGAATAAGCGTGGAAATGAATATTTTTTTTTGGATTAGTGTATTTTGAATGAACATTCAACATAATTAATTATGCAAAGAAAAAATGGGTCTGGACGATTACTTTAAATCACTGTACGAAAGCTCTATTACTTCCCTATTTAATTGTTTTCTAGGATTTGATTACAGTGGCGTACCGAGGGAGGGGGGGGCATGCGGCCATGGCCACCCCATTTTGCAAAGAATAAATATATATATATATATATGTATATATTGGCCCCCCCCTTTTCAATTCACTGGGTTTGAATGTACATAAACTTAATATAGACCCTTAAATCGCTGCTACCTATGGTAAAGAAAATAAACCGATGGTAAAACATAAGAACATAAGAAAATAAGGAAGCTACAAGAGGCCGTGAGGCCTACACGTGGTGGTTCCTGTAAAAAAAATAAAACGAGGAAAAGGCTCCATTACGTGCATATATATAATTGTATTCTAGGGTTTAAAAGTACACAAACTTAATACAAAACCTTAAATCACTGGTTAAGAAACAGAGAACGTAGAAATTACCTCTGATATTTAAGAATGAAGAGTGAGGGATATTGAGTTTCTAGTTTGACATCTTAGCAATAGATGGCGCGCGGCAACACAAATCCTCGTTCAGCTTCCCTTTAGCGGCAGTGTGACTAAGGTCGTGGTGCGGGGAGGGAGTGTGTGCGTGAGCTCCGTGTCGCCTCCTTACCACACGCTAACACTGGACTACACCCACCTCCCCCATACACAACACGGTGAGTAGGGGTGCCTGTGGGCGTGTGTGGGGCAACATGGGCGTGTTAGGGTACATGTGGGTATAAATAGGGCATTGTGGGTTCTTTATGTTTGTAAATACGACTGGAAAACCGGCCATGGGAGAGAGAGAGGGAGGGAAACAAGATGCAACATGTCGCCATAACGTCAACTCATATCACCTAAACAGTTCATACATATTTCCTCCTCACAGGTTTATTATGGCATTTCCAGTGTTTATATTGGGCATGGCATAGACTAAGGCATCCCTGCGTGTCCTGGCATGGGTAATTAAGGTATGGGTGGGGTGTAGGGGGCATGGGAAGGGGAAATATAGGGGAGGTGGGCATGTGCGTTTTGAGTTTAGGTTTCAAAAAGATGCGAATTGGCAATAGAAGAGGAGGAAGAAGAAAGAAGGAGGAGGAGGAGGAGGAGGAAGAGGAAGAGAAGGAGGAGGAGCGGAATACTGCCCAATCCTTTTTTATTTTCTCTTATTATTAGTTATCCTATTTCCTCCTCCTTCCTTCCTTCCTTCCTTCCTTCCTTCCTTCTTTTTTTTCTTTTCGTATGCTTAAGTGTTTCATTTTCTTGTTTTTATTTTGTTTCGTTTCCAGCGTTGTGAAGGAAGGAAGGAGGAAGGAGGGAGGGAGGGAAGAGGGAAGGAGGGAGGGTGGGAAGGAGGAGGGAGGGAGGGAAGGAGAGAGGGGGCGGAGGAGGAGGAGGGGGTGAAGGATGAGGGAGTGAGGAAGGAGGAGGGAAGGAGAGAGAGAAGAGAGGGAAGGAAAGGTAGGTTGACTTTGTAACGGCATTGATGACATGACTTATTTCTCTTCTCTCTCTCTCTCTCTCTCTCTCTCTCTCTCTCTCCTCTCTCGTGGGCGGCAGTGGTAATACTACTTCTTCTTCGTAATTTCTCTCATTACTTTCTTGTTGATTATAAAGGTTGCGACTTAATAGCACTATATTTTTATTAGGTGGTGTGAGTGCGTTTTGTGTGTGTGTAGTGTGTGTGTTGTGTGTGAGTGTGTGTTGTGTGTGTAGTGGTGTGGGTGTTGAGTGTTTGGTGACGATACATTATGATACTAGGCCTCAATGAAATCATAAGTCTACTATGAATGTATGAAGCTAATGATAACTTAACCCCTTGAGGCCCAGAACGTAATTGCCATTGTAATTTGGGTACCATTAGACGATTTTTAGTGACTATAAGCAATATTTTATAGATATGACCTGTTTAGTATCCTTGTCCACTAACTCATTTGGTATATTTAGTGACTTTTCGTAATTTTATGGCTGACAACAGACAATTATATATAGCACAGGAAAGATCTGGACGTGAAGGGGTTAAATAGTAGTAGTAGTATCATTATTTCTTTCATATTTATTACTTATCACTATCATCGTAATAATAATAATGATACATATGTAAAGTTAGAAGAAATTGGCGGATTTCTGTTGTTTATTTATTGGCGATGACAGACGAAGGGGGGGAGGGGGAGATGGAGAAGAGTGGGGGGGGGGGGGGGGGGGGGAGGGGTAGGGGGAGTGGTGGTGGGTGTAGAGAGGGAGGGAAAGGGGGGGGAGGAGTGGGGGTGTGGTAGGATAGATGCACCTAAATGACTCTCTCTCTCTCGTCTCTCCTTCTCTTCTCCTCTCGTCTCGTCTCTCGCTCCTCGATCTCTCCTCTCATTCCCTCTCCGTCTCTCTCCACCTCTCTCCTCCTCCTCTCTCTCTCTATCAATTTGTTAATCTTCCTCTTCATTGGCATTGGCTAGCATCATCTCTCGTCTCTCTCTCTCTCTCTCTCTCCTCTCTCTCCTCTCTCCTCTCGTCTCTCTCTCTCTCTCCCTCTATCTCTCATCTCTCCTCGTCTCTCTCTATCAATTTGTTAAATCATTCCTCTTCATTGCATTTGGCTTAGCCATCATCTCTCTTTCTCTTTCTCTCTCTCTGCTCTCTCTCTCTCTCCTCTCTCATCTCCCTCCTCGGTCCTCTCTCGCTCTCTCTCTCTCTCTCCTCTCATCTTCTCTCTCTCTCTCCAGTGCTCTCCTCTCTCTTATCAATTTGGTTAAATCATTCCTCTTCATTGGGGCATTTGGGCGTGTAGCTCATATCTCGCTCTCTCTCCTCGTCATCACTCCTCTCTCTCTCTCTCTCATCTCTCTCTCTACCACTCTCTCTCTCTCTCTCTCTCTCTCTCTCATCTCCTCTCTCTCTCTCTCTCTTATCAATTTGTTAAATCATTCTCTTCATTGGCATTTTGGCTTAGCATCATTTTCCTCTCCCTCTGCGCTCTCCTCTCTCTCTCTCGTCCTCTCTCTCTTCTCTCTCTCTCTCTCTCTCTCTCTCCCTCTCTCATCTCTCTCTTCTCTCTCTCTCTCTCGCCTTGAACTGAGATACGTGGATACGGTTTGTGATGAAAGATGATTGCAAAAGTTTGATGAATAGTGTTGAAATATTGTTGGCACAATCAGGTGACGTGTGTGTGTGTGTGTGTGTGTGTGTGGGCGTGCGTGTGCATGTGGTGTGTGTATGTGTGTGACTGTGTGGGTTGTGTGTGTTGGTTGGGTGTGTGCATGCGTGTGGGTTGCGTGGGTGTGATGTGTGTGTGTGTTTGTCTTGCATAAAAAAAACAAAAAACAAACAAATTGAACTTAACCTAACCATTACCTAAACCATTACTTAACTTAACCATTACTTAACCCATTAACTTAACATGCCTATACTTAACTTAACCTTTTACCTAAACCTAACCTGAGCTGACCTTTTCTACAAAAAAAAAAAAGGATTTGCGACAGACACGGTTAACAGATTCATTCAAGCATCAACTCACCAGAAAAAAAATAGTTGCGTCAACCAAAGTGAATTTTCGTTAACACACACACCCACACACACACACCCACACACACACACACACACACACACACACAAAGACACAACACACACACACGCACACACACACACACACAACACACACACACACATACCACACACACCACACCACACATACACACACACACCACCCACACACACACACATGAATCACACCCCAAAATCGTAAGTGGTCCAACTTTTAATCACTTTATTTCTTTATTATTTTCTTGGTGTAACATTTTGACCTATTTTTTGATTGATTTTATTTATGTATTGATCACAAGGTCACAAGATTCCATAGAGTTCAATAGAAGGGGAAAGGGAGTGGGAGGGGGACAGGGATTATAAGGGGGGGTGTGTGGAGGTTTCGTACTGTACCAGGGAAAAGGTGGTTGAGGGGGGGTGCCCCCTGCACTTGTGGGGATATAGTACCAGACCTCTTAACCCCTCCTTCCTCCTCCCCCCCCTTTCGTCCCCCCCCTTCTCCTCCTCCTCTCTCTTCCTCTTCCTCTTCCTCTTCCTCTTTCCTCCTCCTCCTTCCGCACCTTTCTTTCCCCCTCCTCCTTTCCTTCCTTTCCTTCTCCCTCCACCCGTTCCCTCGCCCCCATTATCACCTCTGTCTCACCCTTTATCCTCCTCCTCCCTCCTCCTCCTCCTCCTCCTCCTCCTCCTCCTCCTCCTCCTCCTCCTCCTCCTCCTCCTCCTCTTCCCTACCTCCTCTTCTCCTCCTCCTCCTCTCCTCCTCCCTCTCCTCTGTTCATTAGTTACTTATTCCTTACGTTTCTTTCTTTTCCTCCTCCTCCCTCCTCCTCCTCCTCCTCCTCCTCTGCCTTGCTGTTGCCTGTCTGCCTGTCGCCATGAGCTCTCTGGTCTAGGGCTCCTCCTTTCATCCTCTTCTGACACCTACCTCTTGGTCCGTAGTGGAGGTTGAGGTTGTTCGTGGAAGAGAAGGGGGTTTAATTCCTGCCCCTTTATTTGTTGTTTGTATGGGATGAACCGAAGGTACGCTGAATTTTACCTTGTTTTTGTTGCTTTTTTTTTTTTTTTTTGACTTTTTTGTTTGTAGTTTTTGTTGTTTTTTGTTGCTTTGTATTTTTATTTTTTATGTTGTATTTTGTTGTTTATTGTTTGTTGCTTTATTGTTTTGTTTTTGTTGTGCCTTTGTTGTTTTTGTTTTTGTTGATTTTTATTGTTTTGTTGTTTTTGTTTTGGTTGTGGTCTATTTGCATCAGTAATTTTTCTTTCTATCTCTATTATTAGTATTCATTCTCTTCGACAGTGTCTCCTTCCTTCTCCGTCCTTATCATCATCATCAAGCAATCATCATCATCTCCTTGTGTGTGTGTGTGTTAGTAAGTGTTGGTGTCACACGGGCTCAACTCTTGCCTTGTGCAACACCACACATACCACACCCTACACATACATCTACACACACACCGGTAACTTGGGGAAACCACACCCACACACACACACACACACACACAGCGACAGGGGCACGGACCATGAGCTATCCGTGGGTTGGTGACCTCATAACTAGTCTAACTTCTCACTTGGCTCTCTCTCTTCACCTCTCGTCTCGTCTCTCCGTCGCGTCGGAGCTATGGAGTCATAAAGCGATCTATCATCTTCTGCCTTTCTCTCGGACTCTCTCTACGTGCTCTCTCGTTCTTGTTTACCTGTCTTCACCTTCCACTATCGACCTTTTTCTTCTTACCTCTCCTCCTGCCTCCGTCTTTCCTCCTTCCTCCTCTCATGCTATCGCTCGCTTCGGCTCGCGGCTCTCCTCCGCTCTTCTCCCCCCCTCCCTCCTCCTCCTCTTCCTCCCCCCCTCCTCCTCCTCCCCTCCTCCCCCTCCTCTTCTTCTTCTCATCCTCCCCCTCCTCCTCCTCCCCTCCTCTTCTTCTCTCTCGCGCCCTCCTCTCGCCTCCCCCTACCTGTTTCGTTCTCCTGCCCTTGAGCCTCCGTCCTCCTCCTTCTCTCCTCCGTACCTTCCTCCTCCCCTCCTCCTCCTCCTCCTCGGCTACTCAGATTGTTACTGGGTCGCAGCTGATCCTCCTTCTAGTGTTTCATCTTTTCAAGTCGTGTTGTTTACTTCTGCCCACTCACATGCTGACCCGTTCCATACCTTCCCTGGATCATAAGCCTCCTCCTCTCTCCTCCTTCTCCTCCCTTAATCTATACCTAACGAATCTAAGGAACTACTACCTTTCCTTTCCTTCCTTCCTTCCTTCTAACTAAGTACCTTCCTTCCTAACTAATTACTACCTTCTAACTTACGTAACTAACTAACTACCTCTTCTAACTAACTATCCTTGCCTATCCTAACCAACTAACTAAACTACTATCCTTTCCTTACCAACTAACTAACTACCTTACTCCTCCTAACTACGAACTCCCTACTTAACTAACTAACTAACTTTTCCCATCCTACCTAACTACTAGCTAACTTCCTTCCTTTCCTAACTAACTAAGCTAACTAACTAACTTCCTGCCTACCTACCCTAACTAACTCTCCTTCTACCTAACTATCAACTCCTTCCTTCTCTTTCTCTTACTACTTAGCATGCTTCCTCTCTACCTATCTAACTATACGCTTCCTCGCTACCTAGACTAACTAACTACTCTTCCTGGTCCCTAACTAACTAGACTACTAACTAACTAACTAACTACCTTTTCCTACTAACTTAACATTACCTGACTACCTTCGCTTCTAACTAAGCTAGCTACTCAATGCTATACTCTAGTACTAACTAACTACCTTCCTTACTACGTAAAACTAGACTAATCTGAACTTATACTATGCTCTCCATACGCTAAGCTAACTAAGCTTCCATCCTACCTAAGCTTAACTGAACTAACTTCCTCTCGCTACGCCTTTAATATAACTAACTCCCTTCGGCTTCCTTCTCCGTCACTTAACTATACTAATCTAGACTGATCACGTTTCCTAAACTAACTAGACTAACTTCCGGCTTACCGTCAACTAACTAACTTCCTCCTACCGTTATCCTACTACATAACTTTCCTCGCGACCTAAGCGTAAGCTAACTGTCCTGCTCCTATCTACACCTGATCTAATCTCACCTTTCCTCCTTACCTAACTAATAACTTCCTCCTCACCTAACTAAGCTAACTAACTTCCTCCTACCTAACTAACTACTAACTTCCTCATACCTACCAACTAACTTACCTTCCTTCCTTCCTTCCTTCCTTGCCTTCCTTCCTTCCTGCCTTCCTAAAAACGACGTACCGCATTCCTTCCTATACTATTGAACTAACCTTCTTCCTAACGTAATTCAGTCACCTTCCTAACTGTACTAACGTACTGGAACTACCTTCCCTTCCTACTAACTACCTTCCTCCTAACTACTAACTAACTACTAACTACCTTCCTTACTAACTACTAACTAACTACTAACTAATTCTCTACCTAACTAACTGAACTATCTTCCTCTACCTAACTAACCTAACTACCTTCCTTTTCCTTCCTTCCTAACTTAACTAACTAACTAAGCTACCTTCCTAACTAGCTAACTAACTAACTAACTAACTCCTTCCTTACTAACTACTAACTAACTAAATACTTCCTCCTACCTAACTAACTACTTTCCTCCTACCTACTAACTAACTACTTCCTTCCTTCCTTCCTAACATAACTAACTAACTAACTAACTAATAACTACGTTCCTCTACCTAACTAACTAACTTCCTCCTACCTAACTAACTAACTAACTTCCTCCTACCTAACTAACTAACTAACTTCCTCCTACCTAACTAACTAACTACCTCCTTCCTTCTTCCTAACTAACTAACTAACTACTTCCTCCTACCTAACTACTACCTACTTCCTGCCTACGCTAACTAATACTAACTTCCTCCTACCTGAACTAACTAGACCTTCCCCTACTAACTAACTAACTACCTTCCTTCCTTCCTGCCTAACTACAACTAACTAACTAACTGTACACTCCTACCTACAAATAACTAACTTCCTCCTACCTAACTACTAACTTCCTCCTACCTCGACTAACTAACTACCTTACCTTCCTACTAACTAACTAACTAACTAACGAACTAACTAACTTAGCTTACCTATGTTCGTCCTTCCTCCACTTAATCCACAGAGTCCTTTTCCTCCACATAGACCTTTTCTGCACCCTCCTCCTCCTCCTCCTCCTCCTCCTCCTCCTCCTCCTCCTCCTCGCTCCTCCTCCTCCTCCTCCTCCTCCTCACTCCTCGCTCCTCTCTCCTTTCCTTCATTCTGATATATACATTGTTCTATGTATTTATCATTAGATACATTAATCTTAGGCCCCTTTCACTCGTAAGACAGATAATAATTTGTCCTTCATTTTTTAGTGGTTGTTCTGCACCTACTGTTTACCTCCGTCCTCCTCCTCCTCCTGCTACTTACTTACCTATTCCTCCTCCCTCCACTTATCCCACTCCTTTTTCCTCCACCTACTATCCCTTACCTCCTCTCCTCATCCTCTCCACATACCTATCCCATCTCCTCCTCCCTCCTCCTCCTCCTCCTCCTCCTCGCTCCTCCTCCTCCTCCTCCTCCTCCTCCTCCTCTTCCTCCTCCACCTCACACATCCCTTATCTCCTCCTCTCCTCCTCCAGCATACCTATCCCTCCTCCTCTCTCCTCCACCACCACCCTCACCACCAAAAACCACCATTGTTTTCATGCCTCTGTGGTCTCAATAACGTCTCCTTACACGATTGTTTGCATCTGCTGTTTACCTCCTCCTCCTCCTCCTCCTCCTCCTCACTCCTCCTTCTTACCTTCCTCCTCCTCTTCCTCCTCATCATGATCATCTTTTGTTTTGTTTTCTCCTCCTCCTTCTTACCTTCCTCCTCCTCTTTTCCTCCTCTTCATGATCATCTTTTATTTGTTTTCGCTCTTCTCCTCCTCCTCCTCCATCTCCTCCTCCTCCTCCCTCCTCCTCCTCCTCCTCCTCCTCCTCCTCTGGCCAGTATTACGTCAGCGCTGGCGGAAACTATTAAAAGGATCATAGGTAATTATCTCTCTTTTTATCGCTGCACTGATTAGGAGCCCGTGCGGATATATTGGGGGTGGTTGTGGGAAGAGGGGGGGCTGTGTGGGGGAAGGGGGGTTTGTGGAGGGAGGGGGGTTGTGGTGGGTTGGGGGGGGAGGGTAATCAGTGTCTAGAATCGGTAAGGGGGGTGTATGGGGGGGTGAGGAGGGGGGGTGGGGTTAATGGGGTGATAAGAAGTACTATAGGGGCAGGGTTGAAGAGGGGTATGGAAGGAGTGTGTGTGTGTGTGTGTGTGTTGTGTGTTTGTGTGTGTGGTGGTTGTGTGTGTGTGGATGTGTGTGTGTGTGGTTTAATCAGTGCAAGATCCGCTTTAGCAAGGAAGGGAGGAAGGGTAGGAAGGGGAGAGAGAAGGAACGTGGAAAAAGGTGGTGGGATGTGGGTGGATATGTGAGGGTATGTAATGACGCTATGGATTTAGGGGAAAATGGTGAGAGGGAACAGGGGAAGTGGAATGTTTATAGGATGTAGTAGAGTGTAGTAAGTAGAGGGATTAGGGTTAAGGGTAGGTAGATCAGGCAATGAGTGGAGAGGGATAGTGGGAAGAGAGAGGGAAGGGGAAGGAAGGAAGAGGAGGGAAGGAACGAAGGAAGGAAGGGCAAGGAGGGGAAGGGGAGGGAGGGGAGAGGGAGAGGGAAGGGGAGAGGAGGGAAGAGGAGAAAGGAGGAAGGGAGGGAAGGAAGGGAAGGGGAAGGAGAAGGAGGGTAGGAAAGGAAGGGGAGAGAGAGGTAGGAAAGTAGGGAGAAGGGAGGAAGAAGGGGGGGGATAGGAGGGGAAAGGGGGGGTTGGGGACAGCGGTGAGGTGTGGGTGTGGGGGGATTAGAAGGGGGTTTTGGGGGGGGAACAGAGAGAAGGAGGTTTGGAGGGGGGATTAAAGAAGGGTTGGGTAGAGGGAAGGTGATGGGGAGGGGGAAGTCGTTACTTGTCCCGACTGTCAATATGGGTCAGTGTGTGTGTGAGCGAGAGAGAGAATAGAGAGAGAGAGAGAAGAGAGAGAGAAGAGAGAGAGGCAAAAAGCTAAGAAAAAAGAGGTACGGCGGAATATAACAAATAGTAAAGAGATAACATATAGAGCGAGAGAGAGAGAGAAGATAGAGAGGAGAGGAGAGAGAGAGAGAGAGAGAAGAGAGAGAGCGGGCCTGCGCCCTTTGAAACAGCACGGAATTTCCTTATGTAGCAATGTGTAGCAGGCCCCGGCGATTTCCTCTGCTCTCTCTCTCTCTCTCTCTCTCTCTCTCTCTCTCTCTCTCTCTCTCTCTCTCTTCCGGCTCTCGCTCTCGCTCATCGGCCTCTTCTCTCTCTCTCTCTCTCTCCTCTTTTTTTAAAAAAATCGGCCATCATCAACATCAGCGTTTCGTACTTTCTTCTCGTTAATTTTGTGTTTACTAGTGTGAATCAGGGCAAAAAATGACTCCTCCTCCTCCCTCCCTCGCCCTCCTCCTCCTCTCCTCCTCCTCCTCCTCGCTCCTCCCCCCCCTTCCTCCTCCCCCCTCGCTCCTCCTCCTCCTCCTCCTCTGCCTCCCCCCCCTCCTCCTCCTCCTCCTCCCTCCTCCCTCCTTCCTTCGCTCCTCCTCCTCCTCCTCCTCCTCCTCCTCCTCCTCCTCCTCCGCATCAGGGAAAAGGATTTGAGGTGTCATCATCAGTCATGATCTTGAAAACCAGTTTCGCATTGCCTAGCTCCAGTAAAAAGGCGAATATGATGTTGGGCTTTAATTAAACGCAACTTTGAAACACAACAACATCCGAAAGTGATGACCAGATGGATACCGTCCCCTTGGTTAGGCCACACTTGGAATATGCCGTTGCATTCTGGTCGCCCTGTTTCGTAAAGATCAAGCAAAATGGAATCAGTGCTACAGAAGAGCAACCAAACAAATTCCCTCTCTGCGAATTCATCTTATGAAGAGAGACTGCGGAAACTTAATATGTTTTTCCTTAAGGATCGACGAATCCGTGGGGACTTGATTAGAAACCTTTAAGATCCTACACGGTTTGTGTCATTATAAGGGAACCTATTCGAACTATTCAACTCACAGTGACAACAAGAAATAAATGGTTTAAAACTAAAAGGGTCAACGTTGCATCACCGATCTACGTAAAAATTATTTCAATTCAAGGTTAGATGTCCGTTTGATCGGATGGAACAAGTTACCAGCAATGTTGTCGAAGCCACACAATAACTACATTCAAACCGACTTGACTGCGCACTGTAGTAAATGGGTTGATAGGGGGGCCCCGGATTTTCGTATCTAGTCCCCCGTATCGATTAGTTTTATTGGTAGTGGTCGTGTAGTTTGTAGTTAGTATAGTTTCATACCCTATCTTTCTTGCACTACGCAAACTTTTCCATGTTCCTATTTTTTAGGACATGGTGATCATTTTCACTGGTTTTCTTACAAGTAATATTGATAGTTAGTAGTATGTAGTTGCAGCAGATACCCTCGTCATGGACCAATAGGTCTCCTGGTGTCTGTTATTCCTATTAATCCTAAGTGTTAAATCCTCCTCCTCCCCCCCCCCTCCTCCTACTAATGAAGTGATTTATGTATTTTTGTGAAAGTTTGAAAGTATGCTGAAATTATAATGTTAAATGTATCTACTACTACTACTACTACATACACTACTGCACTACCACTACTCACTCCTACTACTACTACTACTACTACTACTACTACTACTAACTACTACGTACTACTACTACTACTACCACTACTACTACCACTACTACTACCCGACTACTACTACTACTACTACTACTACTACCACCACCACTAACATACTAATCTACTACTATCTATACTATACTACTACTACTACGTTACTACTACTACTACTACTACTACTACTACTACTACTACCAAACTACTACTACCACTACTACTACTACTACTAATACTACTACTACTACCACTACTACTACCATACTACTACTACTCTACTCATACTACTACTACTACTACTATACCTACTCTACTACTACTTACTACTATACTTCTACCAAACCACCCACCACCACCACCACCACTACTACTACTCCTACTGAACTACTACTACTACTACTACTCTACTAACTACTTGACTACTACTACTCTACTACCTACTACCACCACCACACCCACCACCACCAACCACCCCCACACACCACCACTACTACACTACTACTACTACTGAACTACTACTACTACTACTACTAATAACTACTAAGAAAATAAAAAAAAGCACTACTAATGAAATAATTCATAATGATTAACTGCTGGTGTGTGTGTGTTTGTGTGTGTTGCGTGTGTGTGTGGCGCGCGTGTGTGTCGGTGTGTGGCTTGTCGTGTTGTGTGTGTGTGGTGTGGTGTGGTGCGTGGTGTGTGTGTGTGTGTACTCTGTCATGTCTGATGAGGGCAAGAATTCGATTAAAAACTTTCGTGTTCAATATTTGGCGCCAAATATTACTGGGGGAAGAACGGCTCACTCTCTCTCTCTCTCTCGTCTCTCCGTCTCGACTCTCCTCTTCTTCGTCTCTCGTCCTCCTCCTCTCCTCATCTCTCAATCCATCTCTCTCTTCTCTCATCTCTCCTCTCAGGGTCCTCTCTCTCTTATCTCTCTCTCTCTCTCTCTCTGTACGTTGTTAACCCTACTTGTTTAAGTTTTGTTGTTATCTTTTGTACGTGTTATCAATAGTGAACGTGTTTTTTTGTACCTCGTTTGATAAGATTTGTGTGTGTGGATGTGTGTGTGTTGTGTGTTGTGTGTGGTGTGTGGGTGTGTGGTGGGTGGGTGTGTTGGGTGGGTGTGGGTGTGTGTGTGTGTGATGTGTGTGTGTTTGGTGGGGGTGTGTGTTGTGGGTGGGTGGGTGTGTGTGGGTGGGTGTGTGCTTTTAATGCTTTGTTTATTTCGTTTTTGTTATACTTCTATTAATCTCAGCTTTTTTTAAATTCTTCCTTGGTTATCGTATATGAGTCGATTTCTCCCTTTTCTTCCTCTCTTCTCATATTTTCTTATGTTACTACTACTAACTACTACTACTACTACTACTACACTCTCCTACTACTCTACTACTATACTACGACTACTACCCTACTACTACTACTACTACACATATGTGCTACTACTACTATACCTACTATAAATACTACTACTACTACTACTAATACTGCTACTACTGCTACTACTACTACTACTACTACTACTACTACTACTACTACTACTACTACTACTACTACTACACTAACCACTGCTAGCTAACACTCTACTACTTACTACTCTACACTACGACTACAGCTACTACGACAGCTACTACTACACTACTACTACTACTACTACTACTACTACGACTCACTACTACTACTACACTCCTACCTACTACTAACTACTACTGCTACTACTACTGACTACTACTACTACTACTACTACTACTACACTACTACACTACTACTAATACTACTACTACACTACTACTACTACTACTACTACTACTACTACTACTACTACCTACTACTACTACTGCCTACTACTACTACTACTACTACTACTACTCTACTCACTACTACTACGGCACGGCACTACTACTACTACTACACTACTACTACTACTACTACTAACTACTACTACTACTACTACCACAGCCTACAGGAACTACCACGTGTAGGTCTGCCAGCCTCTTGTAGCTTCCTTATTTTCTTATCTCCAAACAAATACTCCCCACAATATCCTCTTCCTCCTCTATGTAAGGTTGTTAGAAGCCTCACAATTCCCTTGCTTTTATGGAGTATTACATTTTCTGTCCAGGCATATAGACGGGACGGGACGGTAAGGCAGAAATAGACAGTCCTGACGCGCGGGACGGGTTTTTTGTTTACTTTTTAATGTCCCTGCCTGGCACCTCACTGGGACTGCGCGGTGTTGCCATCAGGGGAGTCTGTGTATATTAGGGGAGAAGGTAGGAGTGTGTGTTCTCTCTCCTCCTCTCTCGCTCTCCTCTCTCTCTTGTTGAATGGGGAGGTAGGTGGTGACTGCTCGCTCTCTTGTTCTTGTATACTGGTTATGTACATACATACTACTTGTATTTCCCTCCTCCTCCTCCTCCTCCTCCTCCTCCTCCTCTCGTATGTCAACCACAACTACAACTTTTACTCTTCTATTCCTACTCCTTCTGTTTCTTTTTTTTTTTCTTGTTACAGTAAACACTCTCTAATTCGAACTAATTGGGGGGAGACCTGGGTCGAATTAGCCGAAAGTCCGAATTATCCGATGGTTACCTCCAGCCCCTCCACACAATAATAAGTCACTCAAGCATGCCAAACAGCACAGATTGTAGTACTTGTACTCACCAAAACCATCGTATTTATACTATAATTATAAATACAAACTTATAATACCACATGATAATAATAATAGATTACAATAGAACATATACACATAAGAAACTCATAAACCATCAATTTCTTACTACTTAAAGATTAGATTATAGCTACCACACGCACACATTTTTCGCATGGGTGGCTCAAATAGGGATTAATAATACTAACACTAATACTGAAAATATTAATACTCATCGTTGTATTGAAGTAATGATTAATTTAGCAATGCCTATCATATTGTTATGTCTTGTAGTAAGTTTTGTCTAATTTGTGATTTTTAAGGATATCTGGAAGTATCATGTCATTGTGAATTGGCTGAAATAGGGACTTCTAATCATTGTAACTGAAAACTGACTCCAGATTCGTGTTCAGCATGCCCGATAACTGCTAGCAACTAGTTTTCAAGCAAATCTCATTTTTCAAAAAATATTGCAAATTTTGCAAGGGGTGGCATCTGCACCTTGTGTTTCTCACACAGCCACACTTGCCCATCAAAAGTTATTGTAAATGGATGGATCTACAATTGTATCCCAGGCATTTCAATTATCTAGTGAGAAAAATATTTTCGGATTTCTGGCTGCTCAAAAATATTCCAAAATTGACGACGATCAGGTTTTTTGCTATTTTGCCACAAAACTATAAGTCGTAGAAAACTTATGGAAGTAACAAAGGTTCATCTTGAGGTGTTCTGCATGATGCGTAATCGGTTGTTCAAAACACCTCATGGTTGTTGG
>JACEEZ010019302.1:0-15755 GCA_016584305.1 Chionoecetes opilio | reverse complement strand
AACCACACACACACACACACAAAACACACACACACACACACACAACCCCAAAAACCCCCCAAACAAAAACCCACACACAACACACACACACACACCAAACACACAGACATACACCTTTCGCTTTTATTAATATAGATAGTTGATAATAACAGAGTGTAGCCAGAATGGTGGAGTCTTGCACCTTCTTCTTTGCTTTATCTTTCTTACAGGCCTCCCTCTCTTCCTCCTCTCCTCTGTGATCACAATTGTTACCGTTGTGTTCTGGTGACTGTGTTCAGTGTGTGCCAACAGACAGAGCAATACATGACGGTATGACCTGTAATAGTACATTATTAACATGATCTAATGTCCTATCCACTTTTACGCTAAGGACTCTACCCTGCATTTTTCAACGTCGTTTACTAGACGTTCATCCCAATCTATAGGAATTAAGTATTACAATGAGGGGATGCATAGAACGCCTGCCTTATCTTTCTTTAGTTTTTGAATGGGGCAAAGCACACCTTATTTTGTTAATTGCCTCAAAAAACACATTTCTTCACCTATCTACTCGACATAACCGTCCACACTATCATCCCCTTTTCTTCAATGACTTTAAATTATTTCCATCTAAAATTAACATTCTTGGGCTATCCTTTACTAAAAATCTAAACTGGAAATATCACATCTTATCTCTTACTAAATCAGCTTTTTAGAAGTTACGTGTCCTGTGGCATCTCCGTCCATTTTGATTCCCTAACAGTTTCTTATTCTATACTGAGGCCTTATCCGCCCATGTATGGAAAATGGATCCCGTTTTTTGGGGAATCGATTTTGGGGAATTTTGGGCGAAATATGTTTCTTAAAGTGTGTGCTCCATATCACTGCCGCATATTCCAATGTCGGTTTTTTGAATGATGTGGTTTTTTTACCATCGCTTCATCTACATATGTAGATACTTTAGATGCTTTATGTAGAAGGGCTTTCTCATATTTGCCAACTGTGCATACATACTTCTATATTTCTCGTGCATGTGATCTTCTGGTGTTATTTTCCTTAATTATTATTACACCCCCATATCTATCTTTTATTAATTATTTTGATATGCTAATTCCAAACTTATGCTTCCACTGTGGTCTTCTAGCACTTATATCAAATGTGATAACATGGCACTTATCTGCATTAAATTCCATCTGCCATCTGTCACTCCATATATTAAATTCATCAAAATTATCTTGCAATTTCTTGTAGCAATCTTCATTATTAACAGTCTTTGTATTTTGGCATCATTAGCAAACATATTAATATAGCTTCCTTCTGCAAACATTTTCCTATATAATTTATACAAATTAAAAACACAATTGGTGTTAATACTCAGCCCTTGGCGACTCCACTTGTTACGTCCTCCATGAGAAGAATTTTCCTCCTAACACTGTTCTCATTTACCTTCCGCATAGAAAGTATTTCATCCATCTCAATAAACTTCCATGAATACTCCATTATGATGTAGTTTCAATATAAGTCTTTGATGACGTACTGTCAAGAGCTTTCTTAAAATCCAGATACATATTATCTACCAAGATGTTTTCTTATCTTCTGATACCCTGGTATAAAATCTCAACAAACTGAAACGCATTATCTTCCCTTTCTAAATGTGTGTATGTGTGTGTATGTGTGTGTGTGTGTGTGTGTGTGTGTGTGTGTGGTGTGTGTGTTGTGTGTGTGTGTGTGTGTGTGTGTGTGTGTGCGCGCGCGCGTGCGTGTGTGTGTGTGTGTCTGTGTGCGTGTGTGTGTGTGTGTGTTTTGATACAGCAAAACTCACTCACTATCTGTTGACACTTTCACCCCATAAATGCAACTACTTTCGGGGCATTGAGTCTCAAGCACCCTCGATTGAAGCATAATTGAACCACTCCAGTTTTAGTTCCACCAGAGATGTTCTTTTTAGGCCCCCTTAGAGCTAGTGCACTAAGCTATTAGGATAGGAAAGATCGCCACCCAGGGCAAACCCTGGTATACTGGCAACCTAATCCCACATCTGGTTAAGTAACCAGGCTACACTCAGATCTGAATGAAAAAGAAAAACACGTCTGGCAACGCCGTGCCAACCCAGCCGAGGCCAGCGGCCCGCCAGCCGGCCCGGCATATCATTCTTGTTTTTGCCTTCATCGAGTCAACACCTGCTGACGTCTCCTGTACCACGTGTTTTTTTCTTTTCTGGCTTTTTGGTGAGCCCCTCCCTGGTTTTTGGGTTTTTCGGGGTTTTTGGGGTTGAATTTTTTAAAAACCCATTTCCCTTCGAAACCCTTCGGGGGGTTAGGGGAACTGAGTGTCTTTTCTTCCTCACCCCCGGTTTTTGGGAAGCTGGTTTCCCTCGCCTCGATCCCCCCCCCCACCGTCACTCTGGTTTTTTTCTACTCCGGCCCCCGCCCGTCTGGGGCCGGGGGGTTCCGGGGGGGGTTTCCACCCAGTGTTCGTGGGGGGCTTTTTTTCGTGGGGAAAAGGGCATTTCCGGGAAAACGCTCACCCCCGTGGGGCACCCCCCCCAGGATCCTCGTCTTCCCGGGTTGGGGGGGGGGCCTTTCCCGGGGATCAGGGGTCGGGGTCTGGGGCCCTTTTCGCTGGGGGACCCGCTACACCCCCAACCCTTCCCCCAAGGGTCGCTCTCGTTTTCTGAGCTCCCTTCCAGGGCCCCCCTGTCCCGGGTTTCGGGAAACCCGGGCCCCGGAAAAAGTTGGGCCGCCGGGTGGCCCCGAAACGGTTTTTTTCTTGGCCCTGGATTGCCCTCCCCCTCCCCCTTTCCGGCGACCTTCTTCTTGGACCCCGGGTTTCCCCACATGCCCCGCCCACGTGTGGGAAATTCCCCACTCCCCCGGGGGTAGTGGAGAAGGCGGGGGGAAAAGGTCTTTCTTTCCCGCAGGGTTCATCGTACCCAAAAAGGGAAAACTCTTCAAAGGGGGGGGCTTACCCTGGACCTCAGCCGCCAAACCCGGATTTTGGGGAAACCCACAGGTTCCGTATGCTCCCTTTGGGCCCGGGTCCCCCTTTCGGCGAGGAAAGGGGGGATTTGGATGGGCCCTCCGATCCCCAAACCCCTACGGGCATGTCCCCATTCACCCTGGGTTTCCGGGGGCCTTCCGGGCCTTTCCCAAGGGGGGATGGGACACGTGGCAGTTAAACCAGATCCCCCTTCGCCTCCCCAAATCACTCCGGGGGGGGTTTTTTACGCGGCCCCCCAAAGGTGGGGCCACTGATTTTTGTCTGCAGGGGGGGTTTTTGCCTCATGTTTTTGGAAAGTTTGGGCTGGGGTCCCCCCCGGCCCCCGGAGGAGGGGTTTTCCGCATGCGGGCCCGGTTTTTAGGGTGGCGGGGGAAAGGTTGGGTTTCCTTTATCAACAAGGGAAAGCCCGCCCCTACCCCTTTTCCCCGCTTACTTGGCTGGGTTTGGCAATGGGACTCCCTTTTCGGCTGGGGTTTTCCGCCCCGGGGGGGTAAATTCGGCCCCGTTTCCCATCAACGCCTTTCCCGGGGCCCGGTGTCCCTTTCTTTGTAAAGGAGGCTTTGGGGGAGCCCCTTCTCGGCTCCCCCAAACTTCCCGCAGAGGCACCCCCCTATTATTTGGGGTCACTTAGGCAAAAAAAAAGGCTTTCGCTTCACCTTAGGTAAAAGGAAGTTTTTTTGGGGGCCCTTACCCCAAAAGCTTTTTTGTGCCGCTGAATCCGAAAATCGAGTTGGGTCACTCTTTACGGTAATTTTTCGCGAAATTTTTGAAATTTTGGCAATTTGGAAATAAAATTGGAAATTAAAAAAAAATTTTTTGCAGAATGAAAACCAGATGTTTAGAGCCCCCTTTTTTGGACTAAAATTGAAGTTTTTTAAGGGTGCATAAATGTTTTGGGGACCGTGGTTGTATCGGGTTAAATTATGATCTATAATGGAATTAGAGATAATTGGGAAAAAAAAATTGGGAAAAATTTTTAAAAGGGAAAATTTTGGGCCCTTAAAAGCCTGATTCTTAATAATTAAAAACTAAAATTTAAATTGAAAAAAAAGTAAAAAAAAAAAAAATTGTTCTTAACACTTTTTAATTTAAAGGGAATTTGGGGCAAGGTGGGTAAAATTTTATTGCGTAAAAGGGGGTTATTTAAACTAAAAAAATTGCGGGGAAAAAGCCCCCTAAAAAATTTTCCCTTCACCAAAGGGTAAAGCGAAACCTTTTTTTTTTCCGCCCGAAAGTGCCCCCGATATTAATCCAAAACAAAAAATTTCAAACAACAAAACCGAGTCTCCCTCCCGTATTTTTGAAAATAAAAATTTTAAAACCCCAAAAAAAACCCCTTATTTTGCGTTTAGCAAAGCTTTCCCAAATTGAAAAAAATGAAAAAATCTAGTGGGTCTACCCATCGACTCCTCAGGGCCTCTTCCTGGGTCTTTGTTTCCCACATCTCGGGGGGGAAATCGCAAAGTTTCCGAAAAAGGGATCTGCAGGCGTTGCCCAGGGGCAGCGTTGGGTCGAGCAGTTCGTCTTGCTTTCCGCCCCTGTCCCATCCATGTTTTCTTTGCGGGGCGGGAGCGGGGTGGAAGGGATAGGCGCCGGGTTTGGTCCTAGCCGTATTTGGTCGGGTGGGGGGTTCACCAACTCCTTCTTCAAAACCCCCTCCCAGACGACGGCCTTAGCGGGCTGGGCCAAAAAGGCTGGGGGGGGGGTTTTTGCTGTGGGGGAGGGGGGGCCCAATTTGCTGCTCCAACCTTTTCTTTGAATTTGCCGCCCCAACCTCGCCTGCGGCAGGGGAGCAGGTAAAATCCGAAAATTCTGCTCACTGAATGGGAAAAGAACTTCCACTCTCTTGCGTCACGGACCAGGGCTTGGGAAAGTGTACCCAAACCCGCCCGAGGGTTGCCTGGTGGGCCCGCCGGAACACGGGCCAATTTGCAACTTCCCTTTCCTGAAGAGGGGAAAAAGTGGTTTTTCGAAAACCGTAAAGGGCGGGAAAGGGAAATTTGATCCATCCGCGTAAAAGAGCCCAGTTCACCCTTTGGATGAGCTAAAATTAAAAACCCGGCCCTTCCCCAAGTTTAAAGGCACGTGTTGGGGTTCTTGGGGAATTGCCCGGGGGAAAGGAGGACGAGGACGTCGGGTGTCCGGGGGAAAAAACTACGGTTGCCTCCACTCTTTGTCGAGCATGGAGAAGATATTTTCATTTTAGTGTCCGTTTCCCTCTTTTTTCTAAAAGCGAACTTGGCTCCGCCCGGTCCAAAAGGGTTCCCACGGCTTTGTGGGCCCCACGCGCAGCCGACGCGTAACCCCCATAAAGGGTGCTGGTTTGGGAGGCAATGAGAGAGGTCATAGCATTCTTTTTGTTTTTGGGTGGAAAAGATGTTACCCATGGTCATTCCAGCTTGTCCTCGTCGCTGCTTGGGTCGATATCGTTTCCTCCACCCCCCCGGGTTTCGCTTTTCCCCTTTCGTCTTGTTTTTGAGGGACGCGCCGATGTCGTCCTGCCAAAAAAAGGGTGAAAACTCCCCGTAGCAAACACCCGTTGGGGAAACTCCCCGCAGGTGGGCCCCCAAACCAGGCCCTTTAAAATTTTGTTGAGCCGGAAAGGGGGTGCTGCTAAAAGGATACCTCCGGTCGAGGACCAGCAGGGAGGGGATAAAGGGGGTTTTGCGAGGCCGGGGGAGACCTGCCGGTTCATCTTCCCAAAAACCCTGGAAGGGCATTTTTTCGTTGCTGTTCCTGTTGCTCATCTCCGTACCCCTCGCAAATTTTGGTGGGGGATTTTAGAAATTTGCACTTCGGGCCACGACCAAACCCGTCCCTTCTAGAGGACCTCCTGGGGGCCTCTACGGAATTCACCTTTCGAAGCCCATTTGGGCCCCAGCTTTACTCCGAACATCCCCTTGGGCGTCCGGGGTCAAAGGGGACCACATCTCCGTTGTTGCCCCGAAAATCCCACACGTTTTATTCCCAGACCTGGAAGGGAAAAAGGGTGCTTTAAAAAAATAAAATTTTATTTTATTTTACGGGTTTATAGCAAATTTTTCTAAAATTATACCCAAATAAAATTTTTACTTTTTTTTGCGAAATTTCATTACCTTTATGTAATAAAAATACCCCATGGGGGGACAGTCAGAGAAAATTTTACCATTTTCTATTAATCAGCGGTAGGGTTTTTTTAATGAGAAAGTACAGCCAAAAACTTTTTCATGACTTTTGAGGGGAAAATTTTAAGGGCCCAAAAATTTATCCTTTAAATATTTTTTTCCTTTTTTTTTCCCACTTTCTCTAATTTTCATTATATTTCCCAGTAATTGCAAACCCGTAAAACCCCACGGAGAAATAAATAAATTTTATGCACTTTAAATAAGCTTCAATTTGAGAAAAAAACGGGGTTTTAAAAGACGTCGGGTTTCTTTTCCTGAAATTTTTGAAATTTCCCAAATTTTATGCCAAATTGCCAAATTGCAAATTGCCCGAAAATTTAACGCTAACAAAGTGACCCAATACGTTTTTCGGATTCAGCGGCACAAAATGTTTAGGAAAGACCCCTTAAAAATATTTCCTTCACCTAATGGAACGAACCCCCAAATTTGACCCACAATAGGCCCCCGGGGCCCCTCCCCTTTGCCGGGTGGTGAACCCCGGGCCTTTCCCGGGGCGACCCCCCGACTTGCCCCGGGCCCCTTTCCTCCCCGGGCCCTCCCCTTTTTTTTACTGGCCAAGGGGTTTTGGGGGAGGGGGGTTTCCTCCGCGTGGACCGGGGTGGCTGCCTCCCCCCCCACGGTCTTCATGTGTCGGTGGGGTGGGACGTCGGGTGGGGCAAACCAAATTCCCCCGGGACGGGCGGGGAAGGGTTTTCGGGGGCTTTTTGGGCCCGGGGTTGGGGGCCAGACTTCCCACAAGTAAGGGGGGCGGGTTCCGTCTACTTTCCCCCCCGGTCGAACCGGCCCGGGGAACGGCCTCTGCTTGGGGAGGGGGGGACAACAGGGGCGGGTTCCACTGTCTGCCCCCCAAAGGGACACCAAAAACCGCCCTTCTTGCCCCTTTGGAGCAGACCCTTCGGCCCTGGCGGCCCGTTTCCCCCCTTCATTGTTTGCCACCCCTCCCGGGGGAGGGGAAATGGTGGGCCGACCCCCCTTCTCGTTTCCCCCGGGGCCCCGTGGGTTTGGGTTGGCGGCTTTCCCCCCGGAGCCCCTTTTGCGGTCTCTGGGCGGGGGGGCACCCCCGGGGGGGGACCTCTTACGTCCCCCCCCTCTGCCCAACACGGGCCTTTTTGACGGGGGGGGACCGGACAGTGCGGGACCCCGGAGGCCCTCAGGGGAAAGACGGGAACAGGTGGCGCCCATTTACCGTTTCCGCCCCCCTGCCCCCGTGTCCTCCTAAAGGTTTTGCAACAAGCGGGCTTTCCCCTTACAGGGGCAAGGGACCTGGTGGTCCTCTCGGGCCCGGGCCCGCAACCGTGGTTCCCCGAACTGAACTTGGTGTCCCCCCCCCCCTGTTCCTCTGGGGGCCCTCGCTTTTTTGGGGGAGCCCCCCGGGGCCCTTCTTTCCCCTTTGGGAAGCTACACCCCCGGGGGATTTTCCGTCCCTCTTCCTCGGACGGTCTCGGACCGGTACGGAGGACATGTTGGGGGCACTTCCCCCTTTCCCTACAGACAGAAATCATTTTCACTGGAAGGCTTTTCAGTCTTTCCCTCGGCCCAAAGGGGCCTCCGTGACGTCTCTCAATGGGTTTGCCCGGGGGGGGGAAATTTTTTCCTCTTTTCCCTGGCCCCGCCCCCGTGGGGGGTTTCCCCCCTACTCTCCCCACCACCGGGCCCGGCCCTGGCTGCCCCCCTAAAATTTAGGGCGGGGGTTTTTGGTCCTGGCCCGGGCGTTCTGGGCCCTTTTTAAAGGGGGGTTTTGTTCCACCAAAACCCCCCCCCACCGTGCCCGGGGGCCCCTTCTGGTCCCTGGAGAAGGGTTTTCCCCGGGGTTTTCCGAAAGGGCAAACCTTTTTTTGGGTTTCCGGGACCCCTGCCGGACCTCGCCCCCTTTCCCAAAAGGGCCCTTGTTCCGGGTTTGGCCCGGGCCCTAGGGGGTTTTGGGGGCTTCTTACCCTGAGGGCGCTGCCCCGTTTCCCCCTTTGGACGACCTTCTCGCGGGACGGCTCCCCCTGTCCCCTCAAACCCCCTCGCCCAAGGTTCTGGGTAAGAACGAGCCGGGGGGCCCCCCCGTCTCCAACCGGTGGTCGTTCCGGCCCTTTTTTTTGCTGGGGGGCCCGCAAACCCCTTTTGCCCGGTTTCGGAGCTCCGGGGTTTTTACCTGGATGCTTTCCCACCCCGGGGGGGGTGACCTGCAGTTCCCGTTCCCGATCCTGTCACTGGTGTTTCCCCCCCACCAACCCGGGGGGAATTTTCCGGCCGGCCCCCGGGGGTCATTTTGGTCGGCGGATCCGGGTCACCCCCTGCCCCAAAGATCCGGGGGGGTTGCTTTCGTCCTTTTGGCCCCTTTCCCCTGTAAACCCAAATTTCCCTTGGAAAAAGGGGACGGGGGAAGGGGGAAAGTTGGGGTTTCGGCCCCCGTGCTTTGTGGGTTGTTACCTGTCCCCCTCCGTCGTGGACTACCCCCGTGTTGCCCTTGGGGGCCCCCCTCCGTCCGGGGAGGGGCTGGGGGGGTTTGGGCCCGGGCCTCCCCTTTAAAGTCTCCGGGTTGGTTCTGGTGAGAAAACTAAATGGTAAAACGTTTTGTTCTTGTTTCAGTTGCTTTTTTGAATCCCCCCGGGGGTCGGGGGCTTCTTGCCCCCTCTCCAAGTGGGGGAGGGACTTAGGGGACTTAGCTCTAAGGGGACCCAAAAAACCCGGGTTTTTATATGAAAAGGGCCCATTTTTTGGAAACCCTGAAAGAGTAGGCACGGCCTTCGGCCCCCCACCCCCTTTCCTTCCCCACCAAAGTGTTCAGCCCCTCTCCCCGGGGGGGGGTGTTTTTGGGATGGTTATGATATGCCCGGGGCCCGGGTGGCGGGGGCATGGCCTCAGCTGGGTTGGCCGGGGGGGGGGGGACCCGGGCGTGTGTTTTTTTTTCTTTTAGATCGGTGTATCCCGGTTACTTAACCAATGTGGGGTTTGGTTGCCCGTATACCCCCGGGGGTTTTTCCCTGGGGGGCGGTTTTCCTATCCTTTAAAAGCTTAAATGCACTAGTTTTTGTCAGGGACCCAAAAAATAGGGGTTTTTATACTTTAAAGCCGTCATTTTTCCCCACCAGGGTTGGGCTCATGATTCTGTGTAAACGCGGAAAATTCAGTGTTTGGAAACGAGCCAGAAAGGAGCTCAAAACTTACAGGGGTAGGGAAACAGACAGGGAAGTGACGGTAGTGGAGAAAGCCTCGTTGACAGGGGGAAAAAGATGAGATCAATTTTGGGGGACTTTTGTAGGATAAAGAATAAAATAAAAACAATAGAAAGGAAAAATGTGAACAGGGTTAGGGGAAATTGGTGCCTTGAAAGGGTAAAAGGGGGAAAAAGGGAAAAGAGAAAAAAAATAGCAAAATGTGGAAGGAAGAGGGGGGGAAAGACATACAAGGGGAAGGGCAAACAAGAAATGAGGGGAATGAGGGGGGAATACAAGAAAAAAAGACAATAAAATAAGGAATAGACAGAGAAAAAAACAAAAACAACGTGGGAAAAGGGGGAAAGGAAAAACGCGAATAAGATGTCGGAAAGAGGGAGGGTGAATTTGGGGGGAGGAAAAAACCCGGAAAAGGGGAAAGGGCCTAAAAGGTTACCATGAAAAACCTGATGGGCGGGACGTGGCGATTTAAAAGAGATGTCACGAGACCCAAAAGAATATATGTGTAGTGGGTTTGGGGACTAATTCCCCTTTAGGGTGTTTGGTGAATTTTGGGGGTTTAGATTAAAGTACATTTGTGGCCGGTTTCGCGTGTCGGAAAAAATAGAATGAAGAGAAAACATCGAAATTCACATATAGCTTTTTTTTTTGTTTTTAGTGTTTGGGAAATTTAAATTTTGTAGGAGTTAATGTCTTTTTTTCCCTACACTCAAAGAATCAAGGGGCGATGGCGTTTGGGTATGGTTAAGAGGGAAAAAAAACAAAAAGTATATTGAATTTCAAATTTTTTTTATTTTATTAATTATATCAAAGTGTTAAACCCCCCTGAAAAAATAACCATCGGAATTACCAAACCCCTCACCATCACCCTCAAACAATACCATGTTTTTGCCGAAAATAAATTTAAAACAATTATTTATGGAAAAGTAAAGTCAGGTTTGGGTTTAGAGACAACAAAATTCCGGCGAAAAGTAAATGTTTTTTTTCCCGATTTGACGTGTAAAAAAATGGTGTGCATTGTTAAATATTTTTGGGGTTCTGTTCAATTAGATCTAAAAATACTCTCGTTTAGGGGCATTTGTAGTATATAGTAGTAGTAGTAGTATCCCGTTTGTAGGGAGTAGTAGTGTAGTAGTAGTAGTAAGTAGTAGTAGTAAATTGAAATAGTTGTTGTTTTGTTGTATTTGGAGTAGTGTAGTGGGTATTATTATTATTTGTAGTAAAAGTATAGTTGTGTGTAGTATAGTGTAAATAGTATAGTATAAATAGTATTAAAGTAGTATCAGTAAGAGTAGTAGAGTAGTAGTAGTAGTAGTGTAGTAGAGTAGTAGTAAATAGTAAATAGTAAAAATTATTGGTAGCAGTAAAAGTAGTAAAAGTCGTGGTAGTATCGCAGTAGTAAAAGTTAAAAAAAAGTGTAGTATAGTAGTAGTGTTTGTAGTAGTAGTAGTAGTAGTAGTATTTGTAGATAGTATTTGTTTTTAGTAGCAGTAATAGTATTAATTTGTATTTGTAGTATAGTAGTAGTAGTGGTGGTAAGAGCAGTAGGGAGTAGTAGTAGAAAGTATAAAGGGAAATGAGTACTGTAGTAGTTTGGGGGGCCCAAATAGGGTTTTAGGGGTTAGTACAGGAAATAAGGGAGTGGTTGGGGGGTGTGGGGTTTAAAAATAGCAGTAATAAATAAATTTTTTTCTAAAAATTAAAAAAAATAACTGATGATAATAACAATTTTTTGATAAATAAACGTTTAAAAATCATCCTAGGGGGTCCCAAAAAGATACCCAAAATAACAATTTTTAAAATAATTTACCGGAAAGCCCCGTCTGTCCGTCCGTCTTCCCCCCTGTTGTAAGGGATATACTATTTACTGCATAAGGTTCCCCCATTTAAAGGGGCCCCACTTTTAAAATAAACTTTTAAAGAAAGATTAAGGGGCATCCTGGAAAAGGTTTTTATACTATATTGGGGGGGAAAATATAAAATATTTTTTCAAAAAGGGGGTAAAATATTTATTTAGATTTTATTTTAAAAAAATAGCCCCCCAAAAGCCCGGGGCTCCGGGGGGACCTTTTGGGTAGCTCCTTCGGAGGGGGGGTATTTGGTTTTGGGGCCCCTTTGCCCACCCACTGTGTTTTTGGTTTGGGCCCGATGAAAAAGACTCTCCAGACACAGACTCTTCCCAAAAAGCCCCCTTCCCAACTTTCCCGAAATCATGGTGTAGAAAGTTTTGTTTTAAAGCCCTTAAACCCATCAACCACACCCTATTTCCCCCCACCCTCCACCCATCACCCCCCCCAATCACCCCCCACCCCCTTCACTCACCCATCACCCCACCCCCCATTACCCATCACTCCACCCCTTCACCCCACCCATTACCCATCACCCCACATCAAGGGTTTTCCCCAATTCCGCCGGCTTTTTTTTTCACAATTTTCGCTAATAGGCTACTAAAAAAAAAAAATAAAATAAAAAAATGATTTGGAAACATCCCATAAGTTGGGCCCCCTTAAAAAGTTTCCCCTGGGCGCCCTGGTTTTTCCAAAAAACTGTGCCATATGATGGGATTGGGGTCAAATGGGGCGGGGACCTAGCGCGGCACACACACACCAAAAGACACCCCTTTCGCTTTAAATTTTTATAGAAATTTTTTACCTCTAAAAGGCGTTCTAAGCTCCATTCCCCCGCCGTTTAAAATCTACCTTAAAACTTAACTTCATCCTCACCATCTGACCCAGCACAACCCGGTTCCCGGGAAGACGGCGCAACATCAACCACAATGATGATGGGAAATGATAATTGTAATAAAGATAATGCTAAAATCAACTGCCAACAATGATAGTAAATGGTGATAATTACAGTTATGATATAAATGATGATATTCATAATTATAATATTGATGATAATGCTGATAATACTAGTAATGATAGGGGACAATAATGTAATGATGATCTTGATCATGAAAGTAAAATAATAACGATACTAATTATGCAAATTAAAGTAAGATGATAATCATAAGTGTATCAAATTATAATGATAATGAGCAAGAATTGTTGATAACGACTGCAATAATGATAAAAATAATAACAATAATGATTAAGATAATGATAATGGTGACAATGTTAATTAGAGAGGAAAAGTGTGTGTGTCACAAATGCAGTGGTATGTGTATAAAACCACTGACTTGTCTTCCTAAAATATCATATGTATTCGGGTAAACTTCCTGTTTAGTAACAATAATAATAATAATAATCATTTCAACCCATTCATCAATTAGCCACTGCACTGAATAATAAGATCCCTTTCCAAAGGTCCATAAATCTTGATTAGATAGGTAACTTGAGGACAACGGGGTGCTAGCGACCAATCTTGATGTTATTTTAACCCCCAATAAGGCAATCTTAAGTGTTCTTATGTTGAAAATCAGGTTTTCACTAATAAAAACCAATGGTGTTGATATACTCATGTCCATACCATGAACATTGGTTAGAAGAAGTAGTATTGAAAGTAAAAATAATATTGAAATGAGAAATAATATGGAGAATAAGAAATCATACTATAACCCTTGGGCACACAATCTATAATCTTTCCCGTATTAATGGAGAAATATATTCACCCAAACACTTTGACGTAACAGTTCCTTAAAGTTTGTCGAACCATACATGAGTAGATCATACTTTCAAATGCATTTCTTCTAACCAATGTTCATGGTATGGACATGAGTATATCAAAACCATTGGTTTTATTAGTGAAAACCTGATTTTCAACATAAACACTTAAGATTGCCTTATTGTGGTTAAAATAACTCAAATTCGGTCGCTAGCACGCAGTTGTCCCAAGTTACCTTTTTAAAAAAAAAATTTGAAAATGTAAAAAAAAAGATTTTGGGAACGGGATCTTAGAAATTCAGTGCAGTGGCTAATTACGGGCATACATACGCCGGGGAGCGCGTCGTTTCCCCCAAAACCTACGACGCCACTTCCGGGGATCACCACGAGCGAGATCCCATGCAGGCTTTCTTACCATACCAAGCACCTCTCGGCAGGAAACATCAATTTGCCCAAGCCACGAGCCTTGTGGGCACCCCCTTGGCCTTCTTCACGCCGGATTGTCACTTACAGATACAACCCGATGGGAAGGACCAGTTTCAGGGTAACGTGCCACATGCCAATTTAGCCGAAGTTGGAGAGACGGACATTTAGGTAATATTAATTGAGTTCACGGTGCAATCGCTGATTTGACACATAGTCATCTCAGGGATACTCCATGATTCTGCGAAGACACCCAATACCAAGACATCGAAATGTCTCTTCAATTCGCTATTTAGTGTACATGTCTCACACCCATAGCGTATGACAGGGATTACATGCGATTTGAAGAACCGGATCTGTATCCTTCTGCACAGGTACTGTACCAACAACCCCAAAATACTCGTCTTTAGAGAGTCCATAACTCAATGGGCAATCCCAATCCGCCGTAAGGCTCTGACGTGACCAAAATATTTTTTTGTCTAATGTTCTCATAGGGAAAGTAGCCTACAAAAATGAATGGTTGATAATACAGGTAAAAACTGACAAAGCTTCATCAGGCATTTGTAAAAATATCGCTTTGTTTTTTCTTGGTATCCCCGGGGAGGTTGTAGTTCTAAATTTTTGATATGATACATGTTTTGTCTTTTGACGTATTTTACTTATTTGATTGTCGTTGTTAGGTATCGTGTTAAATCTGATTATAGATATGGATTTGTCTTTTGGGTGTTATTAACTATGAAACTATCTACCAATCCCTCGTTGTTCACATCTAAGTCTTTATTTTCCCCATCACTTATTTAGAAAAAAAAATCTCAAATATATATAAAAAAAGTCCTCCTTTTCTACATCACCATACTATTTTTGTTATCGTTTACAATGTAAGGTTTTTGGTGATTAACAGTCCCTCTTAACTTGTTTACCTCCTCCAGAAGTCACTAGGATTTTATATAAACGGTGAAGGTGATTCATTTCATCCCCAATTTTTATCATAGTTACTTTGGATCATCTATTAACTTCTTTTTACAAGTTTGAATGTTAAAAAAATTTAATATATGGCCCTTTATCTCGTTATTGCCGATTTCATGACATTTTAAAAAAATAATTCCAGGTTTTTAATTGTGGGATTAGTTATTGCTTTAAGCTTTACTTTTTGTTTTAGTTATTACCTCTGCCAACGAAGTTGGAGGGAGGTTATGTTTTTTACCCCGATCTGTCCGTCTGTTTGTTTGTTTGTTTGTTTGTTTGTTTGTTTGTTTGTTAGTGTACAGGATTTTTCAAAAAGTTAATAATAGATTTGGACCAAACTTGGTATACCAAGTTTATTTGGTATAAGGAAGAACCAATTTAATTTTGGATGAAATCGAATCAAACTGTTGCCATGGCAACCAATTGATGAAATATTCGGGCGGAGGTATGCGCTCATACTGAGTGCATATATTTTATATATATATATATATATATATATATATATATATATATATATATATATATATATATATATATTTTATATTTTATATATATTTTTAAAGTTAGTAAATAAAGAATGTGGGAGGTATGTTTTCACCCCGATATTGGGCCCGGGGGTATGCGCTCTACTGAGTCCCCCCCCCCCCCCCCCCCCCCCCCCCAGTTAATGGAATGTTAGTAGCCATTGCCTCAGTTATAGTTTGATACTAAGATTATATTCCTTGGTGGATGTCTCTAGTGGTCAAGATCAAATGGTGGTTAATTGTGTGCAAATTATCTTCAATTTGATCTTAGACATATCCCAATTTGCCTTTTTACAGCAATATCTGGGTGTAACTTTAATGTTTAAATGCTTTTCGTGGTTTTGTGAATATTAATGGGATGTGATTTGAGGCCGTAACCTATGGGGCCGGTTCTATGGGGTAACTAGGGGTGGGGGGGGGGGGCACTCAGTAGAGCGCATAACTCCGCCCGAATATTTCATTACCTCCGCCAACGAAGTTGGGGGGAGGTTATGTTTCACCCCGATCTGTTTTTTTGTTTGTTAGTGTATAGGAATTCAAAAAAGTTATGAATAGATTTTGACCAAACTTGGTATACCAAGTCTATTTGGTAAGGAAAAAAGAAAATTTTTTAATTTTGGATGAAATCGAATCCAACTTGTTTGTTTTAGAGCGATGTTTTCACTCCCATCTGTTTGTTTGTTGTTAGTGTACAGGGGTTTCTCAAAAGGTTACGAATAGATTTAAACCAAACTTGGTATACCCGGTCTATGTGGTATAAGAAAGAAACTGATTTAATTTGGATGAAATCGAATCACAAACTGTTTTTTAGAGCGATGTTTTCACCCGATCTGTTGTTTGTTTGTTAGTGTACAAAGGAAAATTTTCTCAAAAAGTTTTTAACAAAAAATTTAAAAAAATTTTGGACCCCCCAACCCTTTTTTTTTTTGG
>JACEEZ010019301.1:87588-130101 GCA_016584305.1 Chionoecetes opilio | reverse complement strand
ATTTTTTTTTCTAACTACAAAACCCCCGCCTACCAATTTTCCGGACTATTAGGGGATTAGCCTGGTCAGGGAGCCGCGGTAGTCCGGGATGTGTAGCACATAACCCTGGAAAAATTGCTATTGCTCGATCGTCCTCCTGTCCGTACCCGTACATTTATACTCATTCACACCCATGCATCCCAAAAGCATATATAATGATAAGTTATGCATAGAAATGATGAAATAGGCATATTGTTGCTTACCTTAATCTAATAGGGATTATGTACAGGGCAAGGGATTCCGAGGCATCTTGAGGCTATATGCAAGAATGTTCGTCAAGTCCCGGCTGGTGGATATTTCCGACAGTAGAAACCTGATGGTGAGATAGTCAAGAATTGTTTTCAACTCCCCGGGCCAGTGGAGAACTGTGCAGACATACCAACACAAGCGAGTCCAAGGTGGCGTCAGTATTTTGACTGTTTTACACATATCTAATTCCTTTTACCAACCTAATTTATCATTTCTGCTATTAACATAATAGCTTTGTTAGTGTTCGCCACTTGTCTGAGGCGTTGATGTAGAAAAAATGGGCTTGTGATGCTTGGAGTACATATGAACGTTCCCCCACTAGACTGGTGGGCTGGCTGAATGGCTGACCACCCCCACCACCACCACCACCACCACCACCACCACCCTCCTCATCACTTATCACAACCATATAGGGCCTCCTGCACCTAATTTGACCGTAACTATGACACGTGTGCATTCACAATGTATGTATGTTACTCTCGGTTATGTTGAAAACTCACCTGTAATGGTCTGGGAAGAAATATGATGAAATAAGAGCAGAGCGGGGTGCATGACTGGTGCGTGTTGAACGCAACCAGTCGAGTGTGCCACAATGATTCTTGTATGTTGCCATGCGATGCAACGGATCGCAAAAATTTCTTGAAAATAGCCCTTGGAGATCACTCATCGTCACATTGGTCGGGGCTGACCCGCTCACAACTGATAACTTGTTAACAAACCACATCGACGATGTGGATGACGACGATCCACATCTTCACCGTAATTGTATAGTGAGACCCTTAATAACTTGTTATTCAGAGTCCCGAGGTGTCAATAAGGACAGCTATACGTCGCTTTGGGGGGCCTGGTGGCACCACTGGGGCCAGCTTGAGGTGACTCGGGTGCAGCAGCGGGTTGAGGTGACTTGGGACGCCTGGCAGCCGGCTTAAAGAAGCTGGAGAATTTAGATTGTTTGCCCCGTTCATGCTGCTCCTGAATAACTATGCCAGGCAGCAACATAAGGCACTTTTTTTAAGGACTGGCCAAGGGCAAAAAAAAAAAAGTAACAAAAAACCTGATTAGTTGCCAGTCCCTATAAAGAAGACAGTAGAGAATATAAAATGGAGGGGTGGGGTGGGCCAATTTAGTTCGGTAGGTGTCTTGTTACTTCTCGAAAACATTTAAGTCATATAAAGGAAAAAAATAGAAACAGAAAGAGTTCCAGAGTTTACCAGTGAAGGGGATGAAAGGGTGAAGATACTGGTTAATTCTTGTGTAGTGCCCCCCTTTTGGCTAGATGTTAATTTGAAGGGCTCCACAAACCTGGCGTTTACACTGACACCACCCACAATTAGTGGGAAAAAAAGAATCTTAACCCTTTCACGCACGAAAAGTTTAATAAGTTTTTCCGTCCACTGCAACATCCGTCTTATGCTCCCTAAGGGGCCCCGCGAAATGGCCAGACTGTGCGGCGAATTATTTGTTTATGTTATCAATTTCACCAACGTGTATTCTTTTTTTCCTGGCATTATTATATATCATTGGTTTTGCAAGAGATTATTCTGCCTTATGAAAGAAAAAAATAACAAGAAATGCAATAAATAGCGGAATTTACCGACTCCGAAAAAATATTGAGTAAAGAGAAATAAGAAATACTTACCATTTCACTTCAGAAATACTCACCGTTCACCACTTCGTAGCTCGAAACTTCCTGAGTCAACTTTAATGGTTTATATGCCAATAAAAGCGGATTTTTATGAGGATTCCAATGCTACCATTATAATTTTCATATGGCCATTATGGCCAGATCGGGACACGTTTTAAAGGGATGATAATCCGCGTGCACAGGCTGCCTGCTGAGTGGAAACTGACACACAAACCCTTATCATTTCACATCCACTCACACGAGAGAGTTTGACAATTGTTTATTTTATAGGTCTAGGTTGGATCTTTGACGCAGAAAATTTTGATGCAATTCTGATAAATACTTTATTTTTGGCGAATTTTTCACTTTTTTGACGCAATTCGCGTCAGAAGCTCAGATTGCAGACGGGCCCGTTTTGACGCGATCGCGTCACCGTGCGTGAAAGGGTTAGGATTTAGAGAATATATGAGGATAACTGGGACTTAATGAACAATTAATGTTAACAGGGTTTTCTTTATAATCATCACGATCAGTAATCACATCATAGCTCCTATGGTTTCACCGAAATCACGAAATAATAATAATAATATAATACCCGAAACGACTAACTTCTCATCCGGGCTTAACACAAGCACAAAAGTTCCAATACTCAGTTATTAGGTACTACAGGAGAACCTCATTTTAACCGGCATTTAAAACAACGGCAGCCTCAAAACAACGGCACTAATCAACCCAGGCATTTTTTTTTTTTTTTTTTTTTTTTTTTTTTCCCCCGGGCCTCCAGCAGGGAGGACCACGGGCTAGCTTGAGCCCGTCAGAGAGATCCTGTGAAAAAAGAGAGGAGAGTGTTTCGTGCTGCTGGCGTGCGACACGAGGACTGCTTGTCCATCCTGACGAGGAGTGGTGGGGTAGAAAGGGGCACTCAGCAGGATAACCCAGGCATTAATTAGGTATCATTATTTCAAAAACTGAGAAAATCGGCAGAAATTTAGTTCAAATTTGGCGGGGTACGCAGGGTTGGCAACCCTTTCATCCCTTTCACTGGTAAACTCTGGAACTCTCTTCCTGTTTTATATTTATCCACCTTCCTATGACTTACATCTTTTCAAGAGAGGCGTAACAAGACACCTCCCGAACTAAATTGGCTCACCCCACTTTTTTATTTTATTCTCTTACTGTCTTCTTTATAGGGACTGGCAACTAAGCGGGCTTTGTCTTACCCACTTTTGTTGTGCCCTTGGCTAGTTCCTTTAAAAAAAAAAAAAAAAAAAAAAAAAAAAAAAAATTATTGGGTTTTTTGGGCGATTCCATAAGAGTAACTCTCAAAACAACGGCAAAATGAGTTATCCGGCATGCGCTTCCCCCCGAGGGTGCCGGATAAACGAGGTTTTTCCTGATACCTATCTACATGAATAAACAACGGAGCTATAATATGGCCTTAGCTCTATATAGTGGTGTCCAAGCTGGTCACCACCTCCGCTACACTCAGCAATACACGGGTATCGCCGCCATGAAACACGTGTGTCACAAGTCGGTGTACCACCACTCCGCTCTGCTCCCAGGATCAAGACCCTGATAACATATCACAAGTTACAAGTCTGTCATGAACTAATCAATGCACCAGATATCCTTATAAGTACACCGCCACTCACATACTTTCTAGAGGGTTGCAGGGGAACGACTCCCTCCACATGACCAGTCAGTGCAAAGGTCGGCGAGAGAGAGACAGAGTGCGTATCTGTTCCCTTCCTCGCCTTCTTGCCGTGACGTCACAAGTGACTACGAGACTACGGGACCATAAGCATATGGCCGGAACCTATATCCAAATGAATTGGGACTGAGGAGTGAAGAAAAATTATTATTTAATAAATGGCTATATATTACTTTACTCTCACCACTCAGTGTAAACTTTTCGTCAATCGTGAGTCACAGGAATGACTCATTTTCTCGCGTTAAATGGCTTCTTCCCCCCCCCCCCAAAAAAAAAATCTTGTTCCTCAGTCCTTCACACATCCTACCAGTTATCTAGCTAAGTACAGCAAGAAAATAGTAACAGATCATGACTCCTCTCCATTTAAATTCATATATCGGTTTTCTATCCACACAAAAATATAAGTAGGACATTACAATTCTCAAATGAACTTTACAAAAACAATAATTAAGTGGTATTGCAATCTTAACTTCTTCACCTCCATCACCAAGAGCAGATTAGCCAGTTTGGGATACATAGACAATGTAATGATTTTACTCCATCTCCTCATTTCATCTCCTACTTTGCCCACTTGGGCCGAAGCCCTATAGAGTCTCGACTGGACTCGTCCCTCTAGTCTGTAATGGTTGTTCCTTTCCCCACTAAACCTAGGCATAGGCACGTAGGGAGAAATCACGACTGGATTTTCTCCATACCCTTCCATACTTGGGATAAGGCTCACCTCCTAATTGAGGCATACACTCCTGCGTCAATCACCCAACGAGCAAAGCTCAGAGCCAAGTACATCCTTGGGTCTGACGAAATTCTTTGTGGGTCTAGTGTTTAGTGTAATCTATGTACACCCTCTAAAGTAAGTTTTCTAACCTTAACAAGTCTGTCTAGGGGACTTTAATCAAAATATCTCTCTCACTAGAGATTATTTCTTACTATCTTCTTTAAAACACCCTCTACAATCTCCTCACTGGCCTCCCTCTCTAGGTGGGGTTGTTCAATTCCTCTCCACTATTCCCCTTTCGGTCTCCACAGCCCATCCTGTCCTATACACACCCTCCCGATTTTCGCGCTTGCTTTCTTCCGGAGGGCATAGCGCGAAACTCGCGGATTGCAAAACCCCGGGTATTAAAACCCCCTGTAAAAATACTTTTTGTCTGGTTTTTTTTTTTTTTTTTGGTGTGTGTGTGTGCCTACAGCGCCGTTATGCAGTGACCCCCCGGGGGTGGGTGGTAGGCCCGGGAGTTAACTTAGGGCTGTGTACCTACCGTTTTTTTACAGTTTATAAACTCACTTTTTCCCCAAAAAAAATCCTAAAAATGCCCCGAGCCCCTGTCCCCCCAGGTAAAGGGGGTACGGGGTTAGCCTATTTTTTGGGGACCCCCCTCCCGGGGTGGTGGCTTCGCCAACCTACTAAGAAGAGGAGGGGGGAGAGGAGTTTGTTTTTGAGCTTGATTTGGGGAGTCCCCAGCAGATGTTTTTTTGGGTCTGGTGAGTGAGCTTGAAATTTTTGTCAGTGATGGTTGTGTGACATGTTATACGACAATAAAATTGTCACATGCCTTCCCTCTTCCCGTCTCCCCCAGTACCCCAGAAAAACAGTACCACCACGTCATGGTTTACTTATAAAGGAGTATTTTGTGGAATGAAAAGGTAAGGTGCTACTTATTTCGGGTGTTCCTATTTTATGCACACCGGCTTTCTCCTGTAGAGAAAAACACAAACAAAGGATAAAAAAAGAAAAAAAACATAAAACTATACTAACCTATTATAATATATATAAGCAGGAAGGAAGGAAACTGCCCCCGTACGTCTCTTATGGAGGGGGGTAGCAGAGGGGTAGCGTCAAATATATGTAAAGCTCGAGCACGATTTTGACAGACGACCTAAAAATGATACAAAGCAGAAAAAGGTCACAAGAAAAAGAATCCCCGAGTGGCGTTCTCGTAAACCGAGTTCGACCTTGATGGGGGCTGTAAAATCCACTTAAAATCTTTCTCTGCACTGTTGAGTGGCCAAAGGGGCCGTACTATTAAAACCCTTTCCGCCCGGGCTGGCGATCGCCGCCATGCCCCCCAGGCAAAACGCCACCCTCGGGGAAATCCTTACTTGTAAAAAGGGCTTACGCAACCCTGGTGAAGCCGGGGTTGGCGACGTGAGTGTTGCCACGCTAACCTTCTCATATTCTCGCTCGCTCGGCAAAATGGCGCTTAAAACGGGGGAAATTCAATTTTGTTTAATCACAGTCACCCCAGCTACGAGTGACGTGCGGGCCTCTTAAAGGCAACTCTATTACACGGGAAAAAGGGGTGCTCTTGACCTCATAAGGAGTATATTAAAGGCTAAATGAAAAAACTACCAGTTATATGCCTGTTTGCTCTTGAGTACTCTTTTCCAGACTACTGTTATTAAAAATTTAAAGTTCGTCATCACTGAAAAAAAGAGCAATATAGCATAGCTTCCTAAGGCATTGTATTTTAAACCATTTAGCTTATTTACCCCCTAACTCGTGCAAAGATAGGGTATTAGTTCGGTAGGGGGGTTCCAAAAGTCCTGGGATTTTTCCACATTTACTACGGTACTCCTATAAGTGTTAACGTCGCTCACAACCGGAAGCCCCGGGGTTAGCCCCCTTCGGAGCAAAAAAGAGGGGGGTCTTTTTAAAACCCACCCCCTGTCCCCCTAGATGAGGGTACCGGTGTTACCCGGGGGTTTGTGACCCCCCCCCCCGGGGGGGTGGCTTGGGCCAACACTAATTGCGCAGCGGTAAAATCACTACGGTTTCGAAAATTTATCCTCTAAAAAAAAAAAAAAACAAACATCATCGTGTAGAATTATTCTTATAATATTTTGAACCCCTTTTCCCAGGGGCCCAATTGAATATAGGGGTTTTACTGTACTACCAAAATCTACCGTTATTTCAGCCATAAACTTTTAAAGTTGGTTTAAAATTAGATTAGGTTAGGGTGGATTTTGGTTTAGTAACAGATCAAAAAAAAAAGAAAATTTCAATACAGGGCATGCAAAAAGGGAAGAAATTAAGGTTTGCGGGGGGGGGTGGGGGGGGGCCCCCCATACCTGAAAACAAACATTTTTTTTTTGACAAAAAATAGTGCAGTTTAAATTCAAAAACATCAAAACATTCGGGAAAAACTAAGTTTGACCTCGTAGGAATGCCCATTTCCCGAAATTTTCCCAAAGATAGTTCTATATTTTAATTTTTAAACTCGCTCACTACTAATTACGTGTAAAATATATCATAACTTCCAGTAGGGATTTTATTAAAGTAAATCCCCACTTAACCTAAAATGCGCAATCGACCATATACTTCCAGTAGTTGTATTTTAATTTAAAATTTATAACCGTTTAAACCTAAAGCAGCAATGATCATACTTCCAGATCGAATTAAGGATATCCTTTTAAATGGGGATTTGGCCTTAGTTGATGGTTTAAAATGTGGGGTTGGGTTTAGTGAGTCAAAGTAGGGATTTAAAATTTTTCCTATCCTAGGGGTTACAGGTGTTTTCGTAAAAAAGTTTTTTTCGTAGCCATTTTTTGTAGTTTTCGTAACTGATTTTTATTTTTTTTTCGTACTTCGGATGTCTTTTTGAAACTCTATTTTTCAACTCTGAGGAGTTACAAAAACGACTAGGGTTTCATTAACATAAACAACTTTTTGGTGTATAATCTATGGTGTCGAAAAAAACTTGGACAAAATGACGCACCCGCTCCTATACCTTCCTTCCTACTTAAACATTTTATCTCTGAAAGTAGGTTTTTGTGACAAAAATCATTAATAATTTTTCCAAAAATCTATTTAGTAAAGAACCATTAAAATTTTAAACCCAACCCCCCCCTTTAAACTGCTACCACTTCAATATTTCCCGTAGTTATAGAATAATTAAATATGTTCACCAATTTAACCAAACCTGCACAATCTTAAGATCTTCCATAGATTTTAATTTAAAATATAGTTCACCACTTAAACCTAACATGCTACACACTATCAGATACTTCCAGTAGTGTTTTTAATATTTAAAAATTATTTTCCACTTAACCTAACCTGCAAAAATCTATCAGATACTTCCATAGGGGATGTGAATAATTTAAATTATATTTTTCCCCACAACCTACATGCTACAATCAATAATTTTCCAAAAGGCAATTGTGATTTTAAATCTTTAATCTCTTTCCCCATTTAACAAGTAAAAGCAAAACAATATATAGTTTGTGAATTAAACTTGGGAAATTTTTTCAGTATTTTTTATTCCCAAACCAACTTTTAATTCCAACTCAGTCCGCCAGGAAAAATCTAGGCTGTTTTCGTCTTTCACATTTTTGTTTTTAGCAATCTGACCATTCTGCTTTGGCGGGATCAAGCACTTCTATACTTAAAAAATCTAGCAGTGGCCCATCTGGAAAAAAATTATGAAGCATATAAAAATCTAACATTCATTTAGAATACTGTAAGTGATTTTAATCAAAAAAAATAACACCCAAAAAAAATATCAGATAATTAAAAACATATTTTAAAACTTTTTCATGAAAAAAGTTTCGTCCTCAAAAACAAAATGCGCATAAATAAAAATTTAGTTGGTTAGGAAACTAGAAAGGGGGGGGTCCGGGGGGGCACAGGCCCCTAGTTATATCAGTAGGGTATTTTTCATAGTGAGTTTTGATTGAAACTGCATATTTACCCTTTTTTGTAAAAAAGTTGAAAACTCATTCTTTTTCATCGTTTAACCCCAAATAAATAAAGTTATAATTTTTTACACTAGGACCAAAATTCCCAAACCCATTGGGAGCATGGTTTTTTTACCTTATTGATTCTGGGAAAAACATTCTCTAAAATGATTTCCCATCGCAAATAATTACTTGTGGAGAATAAAAACACCCTATTTTTCGGGAGGAGAGAACAATGTTTATGTGCACCCCCTCTTTTTCCCTCTTGGACTGCACGCCTCTATTCCCCCTTGCGCGGACATTTTTTTAATGAGGTTTGGGTTTTTTAGGTTAAAACATGGGGTTAGTTATGAGTGTATACACTCCCCTGGGAAAGGGGATGTATGGGGGGGGTGCAGTCGTCGTTCAAAAGTTGTTTCGTCCCCCAGTAGATTATACCCCAAAAAAAGTTGTTCGTGTCTATAGAAACCATGTCGTTTCGTACCTCGTCAGAGTTGAACTTCTATAGATTACAAAAACGCTCACGTATGTACCAAACCAAAATCGTGTACAAACAATTAACAAACCGGGGTAAAAAACTCCCTGAAACAGTGGGTTTGGGGTTATTTAAATTTTTTCATACCCTATATGTTAAAGGGAGTTTCGTCAAAAGGTTTTTTCGTCCCCGGGTTTTTTGTTAGTTTTTTTTCACTGATTTTGAGTTTTGCGTACTACGGATGTCGTTTCGAACTCTAGTGAAAAGTTCAACTCTGAGCTGGGGACAAAAAGACATGGTTTCATATAGATATAAAAAACTTTTTGGTTACTAATCTACTGGTGTACGAAAAACTTGTGAACAAACTGATGCCCCCCCTCCTATACCTCCCCTTTCCTACAAAAAGCATCTTATATCTCCGAATAGTGATTTGCGAGGGAAAAACCATTGAGATAATGTTTCGAATCTATTAAGGAAACGAACCATACTCCCAAAGGTGTAGAAAATTTCGGGTTTTTATTGAAAAAAATTTCCCAAATAAAACTAATTTCAGTGTCGGGGAGACACTTTTATAAGCAGGTTCACGTGTAAATATTTTGAGGGTCGGGGCCCTCTGACTAGCTCAATGAAAAGATGCCTCACCAAAACATAACCTGATATTTACAAAAAAACACATTCATTTAAACTGATATAAAACAGAAAAAAAAATTTTTTGGGGCGGGAGCAAAATGATTTAAATCAGTTCACTGAAATTCTTATGGGGGTGAGGGGCCTCTGATATAGCTCAGTGAAAGATGCCCTCACCAAACATCCAAGATACATTATTTGTGCAATATGGTCCCCTCCAATTATATTGGACGAAAAGGCAAAATACATCACCTCGGGGGGGGTGGAGGGGGGTGCTGTCTGCTGCGCTGGGAACCCAATGGTGTTTTTTAAAAAAATATAACGACTTATTTTTTCCCTGAAAAACTTGCCAAACACTTTTTCCCTCGCAAAAGGTTTCCCATCTATAAATGCTTTAGTATTGTAAAAAATAAAATGAAAGCAAAAAAAGTTGATCCCCCGGGGAGAGGGACCCCACCCAAAACATGTTTCCCCGGGTTTCCAATACTTCCCCCCAGCCCTGGCGGAGCGCCCGGGGGAGCGCTCGTACTTTTAAAAAATAAAAAATCACTGAGCGCCTGGCGAACGCTTTCGCCAGCACTGGCGAAAATTTTTTTTAAAAAACGGCCCCAAGAACCCACACGCTGCCCTTGCTCTACCTTTGTGCGAGTGCATCGGAGGATACGGGGCCGGCATGAGCCTCTAATCACAGGCGTCACTATAGAAATTTTGTCGCGCCACCCAGGGGAGGCCAAACACACAGCCCTCAAGTTAATCTTCAGGGCCTACATCCACTCCTGAGGCACGCCTAACGGCGCTGTAGGCCCCACACACACACAAAAAAAAAAAAAAAAAAAAAAAAAAAAAGCGAAACTCTGGGATATAATGCGCAAAAATCGGAGGTAAAAATTTAGGGCTCAGCGCAAAACTAGATCGCGAAAATCGCATACGGAAGCCTGGAGGGTGTGTAATTGTTTTAATTTTCTCGGGCCCCTCTCTCTACACTACGCGTCAAAAAATATTTTCTAACACATATGCACCACCTTTTTCCTCAATACTTTCCCCTATTTTGTACGGGCCCAACCACTTAACCGAGAGTTTTTCCCGTTTGGGGCCCGGGTCAAAGCTTCTCTTTTACCCACGCCAATTGTTTTCTCCAACCTTTTGTTTTTTTCCTTTTTCCTTAGCTTTCTCCCGCCATTTTCACCTCTTCCAAATTTGTTTCATGACGATTTCAGTGCCAATTCTGTTTTCTCCTCCGAAACAATTTTTGGGAACTTTTACACTAAACAAACCCTTTGGGGCGTATGGGAAAAAAGCTGAAAGGGGGGGTACCCTTGTTTTATGCACTGCACTATTCAGCACTCTTTTAGTTTCTAAGAATAGCAGGCCCTCTAGTGGGATAAAACCCATCACAAGTTTGAGAAATTGTTTTCATTGTTTTGGGGGGTCCTTTAGAGATCCCCTTTCTTGTGGAGATAAGGCGTGGGGTATCCTAATGTTTTCACAAATTACACAAATTCTTAAATTTTTGAGAAGTAAATTCCTTACGTTATTTAACCACAAAGTATGTGGTGTCCAAATACACTAAAATATTTCCCCGAAATTCTTTCATACTTCCTCTGTCATCCTAGTTCTTAATTTTTAAACACATAAACCTGTGGAATTATCCACCAAAAACCCTCTCATAAATTTATAAAAGTGGTGTTTGTTTCCCCCCCCCCCCTAGTGGGAAAAGGATTTTCCGTCATCATAGGGGGGCGGATAGGGATAGGGATATATAAATTTTAAAAGTAATGGGTAAAAATTAAAGGGAATTTTAAATAAATGATTGTACTGGGTAGGATAAAATTTAAAATTCCCGTGGTTAATAAGCATTGCACTTAAAAAATTACACCTTTAAATTTTTGGGGGGCGTCATTGGGTGCCGCCCATTAGATTCTAGGCACCTTCCTACCGGGCATAGGTATTGGGGCGGCGATCACAGCCGCCCCCCTTGGAGAATCAGTACACTCTAGACAACCGAGGATTAACATCTTATTAAATTACGTGCTTGTGTACAGGAGGTCCCCATACGAGCATTCGGTATACGAGAATCCCATAATCGGATGTGAAATGGGTCTTTTTCTATACGAGATCAAAAAACCAAAGATAAACATTTTAAATGGGGGGATAAAAAATTTCAAGTTCAAAATGCCACCCTACCATCCCCGGGCTGGGCAAGGGGGATTTTTTCCCCGTGAGGGCACCCTAGCAAAACCCTGCCCCCAAGGGGAATTAAGCATATGGCGCGGCCTACCTTTAGGGGTAAATTACAGGGGTTTCGGCCCCCAAACCCTTTGGACCCCTACTTTCTTTATCACGCGGCGTCCCTACTTACAAAAGTCTTTTTTGCTTGTTATGCATTTATATGTTTTAATTAATGTGCATTTGTTATTTTTTTGTGCTATTTTTCTTTAAAAAATCTTTTTTCAGAATAGGTGTACAGTTTGGTAATATAACGCTGTGTGTTTGTTGTTTTGTATAGTTTTATTTTGCTTGAAAAACTGTCTTTTTTTTCTTTTTTTTTTTAAATTTATGGGGGCCTGGGAAACCCAAAACCCATATTTTTTCCTTTGTTATGGTTTCGATACGAGATTTCCTTTACGGTAGGCAGGGGGAACCAAATGCTCGTATCTTCGGGGCCTCCCTGTATATAAGTACAAGTAAGTATCTTCCCGCCCCCATGGGGGTAACATCTTTTTTCTGATTAAAAAAAGATTTTTTACATAGTTAATTTTACAATAGTGTTAAATCATAGGACGTGTCTTTGCAAAAAAGAATAACAAATTGCCCGTCAAGTTATGGTGTGATAATCGATTGACGTCTCCCATACAAATACGTCTCCACCCACGCCTCGTCTTTCACCGGGCGGCTCATCCGCGCTACCCCTGCGGATCCACGACTTGCAGTATTGATCCAAACACAGCCGTAATTTAACCCCTATCCACCGATAAGTATCCTAGTTAGTTAATTTGCTGGGATGATGTGTCGCGGATGACATGGGTTTTTGTTAGGAAGAACCCTCAGATTAAAAATGCTTGTAAAAATAAATTTTTTAAATTTGGTGCCCCCGAGTGAGGGAATATTGATGTTCATGGATTCAAAATGGGCGTTTAAATTTTGGGTAGTTATGAACCTACCACATTTCGGTTTTATCCTGGGGGCGGGGTGTTTCGCGGCGTCAAGAATGACTCAGCTGTTCAGTATCATATGCCCACCCCGTGGTGTAGATGCATCGAGGTTAGTACTAGTTAAGTTGTAATAAAAAATGGGGGGGTTTGGGCATAGGCCCGGGTTTTTCGCCTTGTTAGGCCCGCCAACAGATTCCCCACTTAGATATAATTAAATCAACTAACAAATTTTTGTAACTAATCTTGCATTTAATATTTCATTGATTAAACAATTAAATCATGACGAAGGGACTAAAGCATTGCGGCAAATTAGGTTGGTTACCGAATATATAAAAAATGTGATGTAGACGGGGGCTATCCCTATTGACTATGTATTTAATGTCGGTCTACCATTGCTAAATGAGCAAAAGGGAAAAATTGAGACGGCTTTCTGCCTATATGAAGTTCAATTAAGACAAGCTGGGGATAAAGAAATGATTCAGTATGTGTTATCAACATAAAAACGAATGTCAAAGATATTCGAAAAGTAAAAGAAATGAGGGATTACGGGTTGTATATTCCCTCTACGCTAAAACTTCTTTAACCCAAAATTTGCAAGGTATTAAGCAAGAAAATCCCCACAGGGAATCACGATTATTACGCCTGAGGGTAAACCTTTCAGCCACCCTCAAGCTTAAGACCCTCGTTATGGGTAGATCCTGCACCTGTTTCGCAAAACAAACAGCCTGTAATTAAAAATTCAAACTTTTCAGCCTACCAAAACCACTTAGACCTACTCAAAAAAAGATACAAACCTAATTCCAGGGGGGATACTTCTATGAAATACGAATAAAAAAATTGTGTCTTATGTGAGGGGGGACATCCACCCCCCACATTAAATCTATTCAAGGTTACAAGAGATTGAAAGGTTAATGCGCCTTGGGAATTGCCTAACCTGTCTCCCCTGGAAACTGCTTCAAATGCATGCCCTAAAGCTTTTAAGAACTGTAGGAAATGTAAACAACTGTTATAACATCGCTCTCTGTCCAACATGTAAAAACTAACCCCACAAAAGTTAAAAGGCAGTACTAATAAGATAGTTCAGCGTGTTTCCTACTGCCGGTTTTAATTGAGCCATAATGGTCATTTCAGAAGTAAAGACTGTTTGCGTGGGGGCACAAGATCCTTCATAAGCAGGGAGATAGTTGAAATTTTTACAACTACGTAATTAAAAAATGAAAATTTGCCATATCAGGTTTTTTTTGCCAATAAGAAGGCTCAAAACTTTGACATAGTTCAACCCCTAGTCCAATTAGGGAAAAATAAAAGGGAGTGCGTATAGTAAAAAATATTGGTATCAGTTTAACGTTAAGGATTAAAAAACACAGCGAAATGTGAGGGGGTATGGTTTAAGCTTATTAATACCCTTTAAAGCGTGATGGCCTTTCCAAATTAATATAGGAGCCCATTATTTGGGCGTTACCCAAGGAAGGTCATCAAAATACATAACGTCTCAATGTTTTACCAGTGCTGGTGGTAAGGTAATAATGGGACCAATCCCAATACCCATACAGCCGAACAACAGGGGAAATATTCTATCATGCACAAACCCCCCCTTAATTTCAAAAAGGGGAACCCCTTTCATGCCCACACCAAAAAGTGAGGTTTTTTTGAGGGAAAATGTTTCCATTTATAATGAATTAAATTTCCCCTAAGAAAATCCAATAATAATTTTTCGGAGGTTAACCCCAAAAAGAAACCGGATTATGGTTTTTAAAAGGCCCCACCTGGCAAAGGTGAAAATAACCAATAAAGGTTTTACTCGTCAGACATATCTGAAATAAATAAGGGAACCTTAATTGATCCCAGATCCTGTGATAGACATAGAAAAAAAAGGTTTTCCTTACTGAGCAAACTAATTAAGACTACTAATAGAGTCTTCCAATCCATGAAAAGGGATAGTTCTGATCCTTTGAAGTTTTGGATCAGAACAATACAGAAGCAGGTATTTCTTGAGGAATATCAGCTCTTGGCCTCAGCCAGCCCCCATAGGAACAAATTGACCAAATTATTAGGTCTTTACCTTGATCATGAGGGCATAATTAGGTGTCGAGGTCGATATTTGAAAGCTAATCTTCCAAATACCACCTGCCATCCCATACTAATTCCCAAACGCCATAACCTTACTAAATTGTTGGTGGAAGAATATCATAGGAACTCATTACATGGCGGAATGGCTACAATATTAGCCGATATCAGGTGTAATTTTTGGATAAATCATGGTAGACAGGCAGTCAAATATTACCTCAAATCTCTCATTAAATTTAATAGATCTGAGTGTAGACTAGTCTCCTATCTAGGTCCCCCTCAACTTCCCGCTGATAAAGAGATCCTAAAACCATTTGAGGTCAATGGTGATGACTATACTGGGGATACTATAACATCTATTCCCTGCAGGGTTAATACTCCCTGCAGGGTTAATATTCCCTGCAGGGTTAATACTCCCTGCAGGGATAATATTCCCTGCAGGGTTATATTCTCTGTAGGGTTAGGAGATAACTCTTCCCCCGATCAAGTATATGTCAGCATATTCACTGGTACCTCTATCAGAACTGTTAATTTTAAAATAGCTAAAGACCAAAGTGCCGAAACCACTAATCAAATGTTCCGGCGCTATGTGGCCTGGGGTTATGTCACATGAAGCGGACCTTCAGTTTTCGCCGGCCCCCAGTGTGGAAATTATCCACCAAACACCCTCTCATAATTGATAGAGTGGTAGTTTGTTCCCCCCCCCCTAGTGAGAGGTATTTTCCGCTCATCATAGGAGGGCGCGTATAGGGATATGTATATATAATTGTAATGGTAATGGGTAATAATTAAGGTAATTTAAGTAAATGATTAGTACTGGGATAGGATAAATTAATATTCCCAGTGGTTAATAAGCATTGCACTTAAATAATTAGCACCTTAATTTGGAGTGCGGTCATTGGCTGCCGCCCATTTAGATTCTAGGCCACCTGTGACCTACACGTGGCATAGGTATTGGTGCGGCGATCACAGCCGCCCACCTTGGAGAATCAGTACACTCTAGACATCCGAGGAGTTAACATCTTATTAAATATACGTGCTTGTAGTATATAAGTACAAGTACAGTATCATTCCAGCCCTCATGGGACTAACATCTTTTCTCTGATTAATATGAAGAGATTTTGTACATAGTTAATTGTACATATAGTGTTAAATCATAGGACGTGTCTTAGCAACACAAGAGATAACAATTGCCGCGTCAAGTTACTGGTGTGATAACCGATTGACGTCTCGATAACAAGTACCGTCTCCAGCCCACCGCCTCTGTCTTTCACGGGCGGCTCTGATCACGCGCTACCACTGCGGATCACACGACTTGCAGTATTGATCCAAACCTACAGCCGTAATTCAACCCACTATCCACCGATAAGTATCCTAGTTAGTTAATTAGCTGGGATGATGTGTCGGGAGATAGGCATGGGTTTGATTGTTAGGTAAGAACCCTCAGATTAAATATGTTTGTAACATAAATTTCTACAAAACCTACTATAATGATCTATTATAGTTAATACATAGCGGTATCCGTGAGCTCCCGTTCCCATGTCGGTTATGTCTATGCTTATCTTCTCTAGAGGTCTACTTACTGACGGTAATTCTTGCCATTGTTGTTGTAGTCCACGACTAGCCTTATGCTGTTGACAGGTTAAACGGTTCCTCACATATTCTCTCACATCCGTTTTTAAGTTGGGCCAATAAAAGTATCCTTCTGCTTTACTTATTGACTTACTTTGCCCTAAATGACCTGATTCCTTATTATGAATTAATTCCAAGGCCGCTTGCTTCAGTTCACTAGGCAAAACCAATAAGTAGTGTACACCGCTATCTAACTGCTGTTTAGTTAAATGTAAAACTTCTTCTATCCCAAATTGATCTAAAGTACTTCTGGGGTATTTGGATCTGGGTATTCTGCCTCCTTCAAGATATTCAATCATTTCTCTCCATCTGAGGTCCTCTCGTTGTATTTCCTTAATTTCTTCTTTAGTTTCTCCTAGCCATCTCTCTTCTACTTGACATCGAATGATTCTAACTGGTCTACTAAGCTGGTCTGCTACGGTGTTCTTTCTCCCTGCTTTATATTCTATTTGATACCTATTGTCTCTCATTTCTAAGATACATCTGTTCATCCTAGGGGACTTGGTTCATTGTTTAAACACTGACACTAACGGTTGGTGGTCTGTTCTGATGATAACTTTGGCTCCCCAAAGGAAATGATGAAACTGTCTGCAGGCTAAAACTATCCCTAGGCTTCCCTTTCTGTTGCTGAGTATCACGTTTCAACTGGCTTTATTTTTTTGGAAAAGTAAGAGATTACCTGGGCTTTGCCCTGTTCATTATACTGCAATAGTACTGCTCCTACATGGGTTTAACTAGCATCGGTATTCAACACAAAAGGTTTATTGATATTAGCCTTAGTTAAGATGGAAGCACTAGTCAGTTTATTTTTTAGTATCTGAAATGCCTTCTGGCTTTCCTTTGACCATTCAAATGGGTTTTCCTTCTTAGTCAAATTAGTGATCGGCACAGCTATTTTAGCGAATCCTTCTATGTACTTCCTATAGAAACCTACCATTCCCAGAAATCTTCTGGTTTCCTTGATATTAGTGGGGTGTGTGGAAATTATCCACCAACCACCCTCTCAACAATTGGTTTTGAGTGGTGGTTTTGTTACCCCCCCTTGTGAGGGAGGTATTGTCCGCTCATCATAGGGGGTGTGTAGGGATGTATATATATAATTATAATGGTAATGGGGATTATTTAAGGTAATTTAAGTAGATGATAATTACTGGGCTGTTATAAATTAACTTTCCCAGCGGTATTAACCATTTGCTCCTTAAATAATTAGCACCTTGGTTTGAAGCGCGGACATTGGCTGCCGCCCATTAGATTCTCACCACCGACGATTTGACACGTGTAGGTACGATTTGTGCAGCCGGTCGCCGATGCTGGATCAGATTTTAGTACACTTCCAGCCTCTATCGAGTTATTAATAATCTCTTATTAAATATACGTGCTTATATATATAAGTTTCGTTCCAGCCCTCACGGGATTAACATCTCTTCTCTGATTATAGCGAGAAGAATTTGTACATACACACAAACCTCGTTTTCCCGGACTAATAGGGGGAGCACTGGTCCGGGAACCGCAAAAGTCCGGGAATCACAACAGTAAAAAAAAAAAAAAAAAGAAAAAAAAAGTCCGATGCCATAACCCACCCCGGACGTTTATCCTACTCTAGTATTTACTGTCCGGCAACCGCCAATATCAACTACCCCGCCGCGGACTTTTTACGTCCGCTGAGCATACTGCCACCTGGCGGGAGGCAGCAGAAAGTGTTCAATAGTCTCAAGAGACGTTCCCTGCACCAGGGGCAGTGGGGGTCAGGGGACTAACGGAGGCTGTGCAGGTGAACCGTGAGTGTTGTGTGCCCAAATGTAAACAATACGACCGCTGAGCATGCTGCCACCTGGCGGGAGGCAGCAGAAAGTATTCAATAGTCTCAAGAGACATTCCTGCACCAGGGGCAGTGGGGGTCAGGGGACTAACGGAGGCTGTGCAGGTGAACCGTGAGTGTCATGTACCCAAATGTAAACAATACGACCGCTGAGCATGCTGCCACCTGGCGGGAGGCAGCAGAAAGTGTTCAATAGTCTCAGAGATGTTCTTGCACCAGGGGCAGTGAGAGTCAGGGGACTGACGGAGGCACGGTGAACCGGGAATGTCGTGTGCCCAAATGTTAAACAATACGACTGCTGAGCATGCTGCCACCTGGCGGGAGGCGCGGACACTGACCAGGGGTGACAGAAAATGCTCAGACCGCCGGACAACTTTGTCAATTTACGAACAGGACCAGGCATTACAACGAAAAAAAAAAAAAAAAAAAAAATTGTCCGAGAGTGACATATCCCCGGACCTCAGATTTTGTCCGGCAAATCCGATATCCGGGAAATGGAGGTCCGGGAAATTGAGGTTTGTGTGTACGTTCATTTTGTACATACACACAAACCTCGATTTCCCGGACCTCCATTTCCCGGATATCGGATTTGCCAGACAAAATCCGAGGTCCGGGGATATGTCAAGAGTCCCAATTATTATTATTATTATTATTATTATATTTTTTTTTTTTTTTTTTTTTTTTTACCTTGAAATGCCTGGTCCTGTTCGAAAATTGACAAAGTTGTCCGGCAGTCCGAGCATCTCCTGTCACCCCTGGTCAGTGTCCGCGCCTCCCGCCAGGTGGCAGCGTGCTCAGCGGTCGTATTGTTTACATTTGGGCACACGAGACACTTACGGTTCACCTGCACTGCCTCCGTCAGTCCCCTGACTCCCACTGCTCCTGGTGCAGGAACATCTCTGAGACTATTGAACACTTTCTGCTGCCTCCCGCCAGGTGGCAGCATGCTCAGCGGTCGTATTGTTTACATTTGGACACACGACACTCATGGTTCACCTGCACTGCCTCCGTTAGTCCCCTAACCCCCACTGCCCCTGGTGCAGGAACGTCTCCTGAAAGTATTGAATACTTTATGCTGCCTCCCGCCAGGTGGCAGCATGCTCAGCGGACGTAAAAGTTCCGCGGTGGAGCAGTTGATATTGGCGGTTGCCGGACAGTAAATACTAGAGTAGGATAAACGTCCGGGGTGGGTAATGGCATCGGACTTTTTTTTTTTATGACTTGCGATTCCCGGACTTTTGCGGTTCCCGGACCAGTGCTCCCCCCTATTAGTCCGGGAAAACGGTTTGTGTGTATAAGTGATAAAACAATAGGACTTGTCTCATCGACATAGCGAATATCAGTGCTGCGTCTATTAAGCCTGAACAACTTCCTGGACGTATCAGTGATTATAAACACCGCGCTGTGATGGTTTGATGAACCACTTGACGCCAACCACAATAACGCCTCCACCTCCGCCCTTCACCACTCCGGCCTGATCATAGGCCTGACCACTTCGGATAACAAAACATTGCAGTATTGATTAAAAGCCTACAGCGATTTCAACCCACTATCCACCGATAAGTATCTTAGTTAGTTGACTAGTTGGGGTATTGTGTCAGGATGAGATAGAAAATGGGTTTTGTATAGGTAAGACCTCAAATTAAATATATGTATGTGACAAATTCCCACAGGGGATTTCATTTTCTCTACAGCTTCTATGTTGTCTGGGTTGGGTTGGTAACCATCTTTGACCACTACATGTCCTAGAAAACTAACTTATCTTTGCCCTATTTTACATTTGGACAAATTTAATTTGATTCCAAATTTAGTCAGATGTCCAAATAACCTATCGATCCTCTCCAACAAGACTTTGTAACTGGGTGCCATCAGGATGATCAGGATGATGTCATTCAGATAATTTTTAAGCCAGTTCTCTTTCAATAAAGGGGTTAAAACCTGGGCTAACTTGCGAGAGAAAACTGCCGCATTGCAATTCAATCCAAAGGGAAGTCGTTTGAACCTATATAAGGATATTCCTTCACTAAAAGTTGTTAGATCTCTACTACTCTCATCCAACAGTATTTGATATATGCATCTTTCATATCTAGGGTGGCATAATATTCATAGCCCGCTACAGACTACTAGTTCTTCCAATTTGGGTAGGGGGTGTATATCAGTGGCTAAATGCTGATTCACTTTCCTATAATCCAGACACATCCTCTTTTCCCCATTCGGCTTGTTAACCAGTACTATAGGACTTAACCACGCAGCTGTGGAGTGTTCTATTATGTCCTTCTCTTCCATTTCTCTCAACATTTTAGCTATTAATTCCTTGGCTTTCTCCGGATACCTATATGTGACTCCTCTACATGGTGTTGGATCTAATCAGTCAGTCTTTGTCGTTTGGAGAGACAAGACGTGTGAGGAGGCAGCTCCGTGTGTGTTGAGTCAGGTCCATTAAGTGGGCAGGTGCAGAGATTAGCGTCGACATGGCTAGTGGAGGCGATGGTGTTGTTAGTGTTGTGGAGGAGGGTGTTGTGGAGGTGTGGAGTGGGAGAAGTTGAGGAGAGGGTGAAGTGAAGGAAGCCGAGGTGGAACCGAGTGTGGTAGATGGAGGGAGAAGTGTCGAGGGGGAGTATAGTGAAGGGTGTGCAGTGGCGCTTAAGTCTGTTCTGGAGGCGATCGATGACCTGAAAAGGTACTTCGTAAGTGAAGTGAGTGATTTGAAAAGCGTGGTGAGGAAGCAGGAGATAGAGATACGATCTCTTAAGTGTGGAGGTGAAGTGAGTGATTTGAGTGGAGGGGTACATGTGAGGGATGTACCTGGAGGGGTACCTGAGGGAGATGTGCCTTGGGCTACTACTAAAGGAGTGGTCTCTAGCAAGTCACCAAGGAGAGATGAATGGCAGGTGGTTGAGCATGGTGGTACACACCCAAAGGAGAAAAGGGTAAACAATGACCATGTTGTGTGCACGAATGCATTTCAGGTACTCTCGGGGCTGCAAGAGGAAGATACGGAGGTAAGGACGGTGGACGATACATCATCACCCGAAGGTAAAATCTTGGTTGTTGGTGACAGTCAGGTTAGACATCTCAACAGCAGGTTCTGTGACAGGGAAGGGATGCGCATGAAGTCGATGAGTTACCCAGGGAAGGGGATAGGTTATGTTAGTGATTAGATAGTTGAGTGCATGGCGGACCAAGGGAAAAAGCCCATCGTCTGCCTGAGTGCTGGGGGAAATGATGTTGAGTGTGTAAGAAGTGAGGAATTGATACAGCGGTTCAAGGAAGCTGTAGGTAAAGTTAGGGACAGGGGTGGGTTCCCTGTGGTGTGTGGTGTCCTTCCAAGACGCTTTGTTGACGACTTGTGATACTCCAGCGCTATTGCCTTGAATTGCCGGCTGGCACTTCATTGCAAAGACTATGGTTGGGCCTTTGTAGACAGCTGGGACCTCTTTTTCGGGCATAATCACCTCTACCGCAGGGACGGGGTGCACTTTTCGAGGAAAGGAGTTCAGATCTTGTCTGAATCCCTTGGAATCCCTAGGTGCACTGCAGGCTTTTTTAAGATAGAGAACCGGGGAGTAGACACTGGGGTCGGGGTAAGGGAAACTTGCGACACTAGGAGGAGTTTCAGAAGGCAGGGAACTAAAGTGATTCGTAAGAAGAGAGAGAGGAAGGGAAGGGCTTAGTTAAAGAAAAAGGGAAAATGGACAAAAATAAGAGGAGTTGCTTGAAGGTCTACTATACAAACTGTAGGAGTATTTTAAACAAGATAGATTTCCTGAGAGGAATAAATAGTGTAGAGGATTTTGATATAATAGCATTAACAGAAACATGATTGGATATGTCAGGAAAGGTATTCGATCCGGAAGTCGAGATAGCTGGGTATAAGTTATTTCACAAGGACAGAGTTGGCAGGCGAGGTGGAGGAGTTGCGCTTTATGCAAGAGATGCATTGCAGTGTTGTGTTAATAATGTTATAAAAACAGATGACAGCATAGAGTCTATATGGGTAGAGGTTACGGAGGGAACTGAGAAAATGGTTTTGGGTGTAGTGTATAGGCCTCCAAACTTATGGGAAGAAAATTCAGCTCCTATATGGGAAGAAATAAACAAGGCCTGCAGATATAATCGACTATGCGTGGTGGGAGATTTTAATCTTAGGAATATAGACTGGGATTTAATCATAGGTGACAGCGACGCAGATGAATTGTTAAATATAATCCAGGATAACTTTCTAAGTCAAGCAATCAAGGACCCTACTAGAGGAGATAATATTCTAGATCTATTGCTGACAAATAGAGACGATTTAATTACAGATGTGGAGGTCGGTGGGAAGTTAGATAATAGCGACCATTATGAGATCAGATTTAGCTTAAAATGGAAGTTGGAAATTAAGGGCAATAAACAGAATACCTTATTTCAGAAAGGCCAATTATGCAGGATTAAGAAGACACCTGGAGGTTATTAATAAGAGGTGTGGGATGGAGGGGAAGAACTTTTCCCAGGGTAAGGACAGGGCGATGACAGCTGGAAAGGCCAATTATGAAGGATTAGGAAGGCACCTGGAGGTAATTAGAGCGGTTAGACAGGGAAGTGAGGTCGGGGAGGAGGAGGTAATTAGAGAGGTAAGAAATGGAAGTGAGGTAGGGGCTGAGGAGGATTATACCTCATTTGTAAGGAATATCATTGACGGACAGAAAAGAAATATTCCTTATAGGGAAATAAGGTCCAGAAAGAGTGATCTAAAATGGATGACCACCAATTTAAAACACAACATTGGAGTAAAAAGAAACATTTATTGAAGGTTCAAGGCAGGATTGGTAAACAAAGAACAGTATAACGTGATGGCGAGGGCAGTGAAGAAATTAACTCGAGTTGCTAAGACAATTATGAGATTAAAGTAGCAGGACAGGCGAAAAGGGACCCAAAGGGGTTCTATCAGGTATATAAAACAAAGACAAAGGAATTAGTTGGGCTGTTAAGGTCAGGACAGGGTGAGGTCTTAAATACGGATAAGGATATGTGTAAGAGTCTAAATGATTATTTCTTAAATGTTTTTACGGAGGAGGATACACAGACGATACCTGATTGTGAACAGATGTTCAAAGGAAGCGATGAGGAGAAACTCAAAGATATTGTGATAACTAGGGAAATGGTGGAAGAGGGTATAGATAAAATGAAATTTTTTAAATCGCCAGGACCAGATGAAGTGTATCCCAGGGTATTAAAGGAATGCAAGGAGGTTGTTAGTGAGTCGTTAGTGCACATTTTTAGGAAATCGGTTGAGATAGGCGATGTGCCATTATTGTGGAGGAAAGGAAATGTTGTTCCCATATTTAAGAAGGGTGACAGAGGACTAAAGTCAAATTATCGACCCGTAAGTCTAACATCAGTGGTGGGTAAATTATTGGAATCTATTATTGCAAAAAGCATTAGAGAGCACTTAGGTAAACATAGTTTGATCAATGATTCACAACATGGATTCACCAAGGGTAGGTCATGTCTCACCAATGTATTGAGTTTTTATAGGAAAGTTTATGAGACGGCAGATAATAATAAGGATTATAATATAATATATCTGGACTTTAGTAAGGCAATTGACAAATACCACACGAGCGACTCTTAAATAAGGTTAAGGCTCATGGAATAGATGGGAAGGTTCTTCATTGGATCAGAGCTTGGCTAAGTAATAGGCAACAAAGGGTTACAATTAATGGTTCTAAATCTGAATGGGGACTGGTGACAGTGGAGTTCCACAAGGGTCTGTTTTGGGTCCATTACTATTTTTGATTAACATCAACGACTTGGATAGTGGGATTAGCAGTGATATCAGCAAGTTTGCTGATGATACTAAGGTAGGTAGGATTATTGGATTACAGTCTGATGTAAACATATTGCAGGGAGACTTAGATAAACTTAATGAGTGGGCAGTCAGATGGCAGATGGAATTTAATATTGATAAATGGCAGCGTTATGAATGTTGGTAGAAAAAACCCTGGTAATAGATACACCATAAGCAATGTATCGCTGAAAAGATCAGAAGGTGTAAAAGATCTTGGAGTGAGGGTGAGCCCAGACCTCCGACCTAGAAAACAATGTATTGAGGCCAGAAATAGAGCTAATAGAGTATTAGGATTCATTACCACAAGTGTTAAAAGTAGAAATGCGGAAGTTATTCTAAAGCTTTATCTGGCTCTAGTCAGGCCTCACCTAGAGTATGCGGTTCAGTTTTGGTCTCCATATTACAGGATGGATATAGCCTTGTTAGAAACAGTGCAGAGAAGGATGACCAAAATGATACAAGGGATGCGTAACTTTAGTTATGAGAAGAATTGAAGTTATTAAAATTACACTCACTCGAGAGACGCAGAGTAAGGGACGATCTGATAGAAGTTTTTAAGTGGATAAGGGATTTAATAAAGGAGAGGTAGGAAAAGTTCTTACGGCTTTTAACCAGGGTAGAACAAGAAGTAACGGATTCAAGCTGGAAAAGCGTAGATTTAGAAAGGAAATAGGGAAAAACTGGTTCACAAATAGGGTGGTGAATGAATGGAATGGTCTCAGTAGACAGGTAGTTAGTGCGGAGTCATTAGGGGGCTTTAAAGAGGGGCTGGATAGGTTCATGGATGGGGATAAAGTGGATGTAGGTAGTGTTAGGTACAGGAACTACCACGTGAGGCCTCGCGGCCTTTGAGCTTCCTTTTTTCTTATTTTCTTTTTTTCTAATACCTAAATTTAAGCTGGTTCGTTTTTTATGGTTACTATTCTCCTTCTCAAAGAAAAATAATTTATGGTTTTTGTTTTATAAAGGGAAAAAAAAAAGGTGCCCTCTCTTCCACTTAGGTGCTTCCAATCCTCCTTTCCAGAATAGCCTTATTCTTTTTCCTGTCGGTCCCTACCTTTGCTAGCTCACTGCGGGTAACGGTTTACTCATTCTAGGGGTGAGCGCGTGGCCTTCCGTACCTGCTGCTCTTGAATTTCTTCTGAGTTTACTACTCATACATGGCAAAAGTTTTCCAGAAAGAACTTCACGCCCATTACTGTTATTAATTTGGTAAAGATGGTCCTTTCTTTAGTAACCTGACACACTGGTGCATTTTTGTACCTGTCTTTTTTTAGGGTCCACCCGGAAGGGTTTCCCTCTACCTCGCCCACTGGAAATTCAAACCCCATTGAGTTCTTTCTTTCTTAGGGTCTGCTTTGCTGTTTTCTTATATGACAGCTTGTTTAGACACTATTTTTTTGACCCCCCATGTTTTTAACTGCTCTTATGGTCCCTATCGGTGTTCAAAAAAAATTCAGGGGTAAGTTATTTAGCCCACATTACTTTTTTTGTTGTTGTAATTTTTTTCCCATTTCTTCGGTCCTTTGTATTCATCCCTACCAGGGCTTGGGGGATAAATACTTTTCTGGCACTACTAACTTAAACACTTCTATTGTTCTATCTGCTCCTATGGTTTTTTTTACTTTCATTTGCCCTAAGATTCTCAACTCCTTCCCTTTTTCCCTTTCCCCAAACTAGGGATTTACGGGGGTTCTTTTTTTAAGGGGTTTTTAAAAGCTGCGCTCTTCTTATAATAAATATTCGTTTCCCCTGTGTCTAATAAAACTTCCGTGACGTGGTCTTAAATGGATAAGGGGATTATTGGGGATATGTTTACTAGTCACCTGGGACCCTTTCCTCCCGGACAACTCGGACTGCCTCTCCTACATCCACTCTCCAGAAATCAAACAAGCGTTCTACTTGGCTTTTTTGGCTCGCGGTGGTTAGGGTTCTTTTACAGTATGGAAAAAAACGTCTGGGGTTTTCCCCAAATCTAAACGGGTAGTTTTCTGGTCTCTACCTACTCTCAAATTTTGTAATTTCCTCTCCGGGCCTTCTCGTGCTCACTTTTTTTACTTCTGACTGACTGATGACAGTTCCTCTGACTTTTCCCTTTTTGTTTTTGGGGGGGGAGGTACTCGGGGGAGCGGTGTTATCTCTGATAGCTGCTTTTCTTGTTTACGGCGATTTTTACTGTCTTTTCCGAGGGCTATTGTCCTCTCGGTCTCCACTCTCTCTATAAATTTTTTTCTAAAGTGGGTTTTGTTCATCCATAAAAATCTATAATTTCCCCCTATTTGATATGGTAATCCCTCAACATTTTTTTTTTTAGACTTTACCCTAGGGGGAATTTCCCCTGATGTTTTGATTTTTGCTTCCATATGGCAATTTACTTTAAGTTTATTGGGAATTTTTTGAGGTCTTCCCCCAAATCATACTTGACTCCGAAAGCTGTTAAGGATCCTGTCAATTATTGTCTGTTTTTCTCATAAAACAATAATTTGGGAATCCCTGATTTTTAAAATTTATTTCTTGGGGTTTTCTGTATGTATAACGCTAACAGTGGGGTCCCTCTTGCCATAAGATCCTCTTTCTTTCCTCGAAATACTCTAACAACTTTCTACTTGGGAAAAGAGAACTTTCAATTTCCCCTCCTTAGTTCCCGCAAATCATGGGTTCGCTTTTCGTATTCTCTAGCTTTTCCAATCCCCCCCTGGTCTCCTGACATCCTTTTCCCCTCCCCTATCTCTCAGCAATAAATCAAAAGCTATTTTCGTTCTTTTCACATCTTTTTTCTAATTGAATCATCCTATCTAACCACTCGTATTGTTTTTGGACTGGGATCGTCTTCCTTGGGGTTTTCCCCTACTTCCTCCTTCCTATCTCTCTGTCCAAAACCCCCTGCTCCTTCTCCGAAAAATTTAAAAAACTCCTCCATCTTGATAATCAAAAAAAACTAATGAGGACTACTACTGTGCCCCTTTTCTGGGTCTTTTTAAGGTGGGTAATATCCACGACACCCCAGAGTTGACTACTTGCCCCGGGGGTCTAAAAGCCTCAAAATGACATACCTGTTCTTACAATTTCTATGGGGGGTAAAACCCGGCCTCCTAAAGCCCGCCTGCCCCCCACCCTGGATTGTGCTGATTCATTACATTTTTCTGTAATAAAACTCCCCGCCCATCCTGTTAAAAGGCCTCCATAAGGCGCAGGGTTTTTTTCATAATTTTTTGGGGTTAAAACTTTAATTTTTCCCATACATACTGATTTTTTTATTGTTCAAAATTTTTTTTATCGCTTTGCATTTTATCTATGTTTCTTGCTCAACCCCCCTACGTAATGGGCTGTTTGACCTGTGTTCTATCATGCAAATCCTTTCTCCATGGCACTTGCCCTTAAGGCTCTACTAAACCCTTTTTAATACTCCCACTATTTTCCCACCTTACGGCTTCTTTGATGGGTTCTGCCTAAACCCTAGGATACTAAATCTAAATTTTTTCTGCAAAAATCCTTCCTATCATCTTCTTCCTTTTTAACTTCAACTTAATTTTCAAAAGCGGATCTTGGGCTGCCTTTTCCTTTCATCCCCTTTTACTTCCCCCCCGTGGCAAATCCCGGCCACACATGTCTTTATCTATGTCTTGTACACGTGGGGGAAGGGGAACCCTGAAAAGGATCCCACTTCTGCCCCCAACTTGTAGTGCCCCCCTTTTGGCTTTTAAATTTTAAGGGCTCCATAACCTGGGGTTTACACGCCACCACCCCCAATAAGTGGGAAAAAAAAAAAAACAGATTTAGAGAAAATATGAAGATAACTGGACTTAAAAACACTCGTTAAGGGTTTCTTTATAAACTCACATCATACACATCACAGCTCTTATGGGTTTTACCAAAACACAATAAATAAAACCCGAAAGACTAACTTTTCATCCGGGGTTAAACACAGGCACAAAGTTCCCAATTTCTCAGTTTTTTATACTATACCCATCTAATGAAAACAACGGAGCTATAATATGGCCTTAGCTCTATATATTGGGGGCCAAATGGGCCCCCTCCGCAACCCCAGCAAACAGGGTATCGCCGCCATGAAACCGTGTGTCCAAAAATCGGGTCCACCTCCCTCTGCCCCAGGATCAAGCCCCTGAAAAACAATCACAAGTTACAATTTTCAGAACTAATCAATGCACCAGTTTTCCTTATAAGTACACCGCCATCACATACTTTCTAGGGGGTTTTCGGGGGAACGTTTCCCTCCACCGCCCCGTCAGGCAAAGGTCGGCGGAAAGACAGAGGCTTATTTTCCCTTTCCCGCCTTTTGCCGTGAGTCCAAGTGACTACGAGACTAGGGGCCCAAAAAACATATGGCCGGAACCTATACCCAAAATAAATTGGGTTTGGGGAGGAAAAAAAATATTTTTTAATAAATGCCAAAAATTTACTTTACCTCACCACTCAGTGTAAACTTTTCGTCAATCGTGAGTCCCAAAAATAATTTTTCTCGCGTTACATTGGTTTTGGGGAGATGGACAAAATGGATGAAATGATAAAAAGTCTGTGCAGTGAGGCAGCGAAGGGGGGAAGATGCATTTGAAATTTTCAAAAGAGCGGGTGGGGAAAAAAGGTTTAGAAATAGAAAGAGAAGAAAACCATTGCGGTAGTGTTTAAAAGATTAAAGAAGTCTCGGGGAGGGAGTTGATGAAAAAAAGCTTTTGACTCAACCCTTTTAGGGAGCTGTATGAGTGGATCCCCCCCAAACATGGAGACATCTCCAACATGGGCAAAAAGCCCCTGTACAGAGCAAGCCCGGGAGGGAAAAAAATGGACCAATTTGATGGACACCCAACATCATAGAAGCTGTTTTGCAAGAGATGGTGTGAGGTTTCCGTTTTAGATTTTTTGAAAATCTCCTATTGTTGTTCATGTAAGAGGGAGACATAGTGCGTTGAAGAAAAGGGGGAAAAATTTTTCTGGGGGTTTTGTCGAGTTGATAAGTGAAAATTTGGGGTTTTTGAGGGATTGAAAAAAAACAAAGTTTTCTTTGTCCCAAACGAAATTTATAGAAAATCAAATCGGGGCGTTTTTCGTTTTTTCAGTGAATCATTAGTTCCATTGAGTTGGCGCTAAAGAATGACGTTTAAAAATGCAGGGAGCATCTCACGTAGGAGTGGTAGGGCTTTTAGTTTTCATCAGAAGGGTCTTAAAGAATTGAAAAAGGGGTGGGTGATAGGGCAAACCCCGAGGAACACCCCTATTAATAGATTTTTGGGAAGAACAATGCCGTCTACAGAACTGCAAAAGAAAGTTTGAAAGGGAAAAATTGGGGCCGCCCACCCAAAACTTGTTTACGTGGTCTTGCTGTAAATTTTTTGAGTTATTTGGGCTAAGTAAGGATTTAAACATAAGTTTTTATTTAGTTGGGCCCAAAATTTTTTGCATAATATAAAAAGGGGAAAAAAGAGGAAAATTAGGCTGATTTGAATTGCTTTCAACTCGTAGGATTATTGGTGGACTTCTTTTATTTTATAACCATTAACTCTTCTACTTAGGACGAAAGATTATGGTGTTGTTTTTCTTTATCTCTCTTTATCACCGAGAAATAAAATTTTGAAAAATGTAGAAAAATTTCCCCAAAAAATCAGTTTGGAACACTAGTGCCATGTTCCTAATTGACATAAACAAAAAAACTCCACTATACTTTTTTTCGTTTGTTATCCAGCTATCCATTGATACCTCAAATGTAAGGATCGGATAAAAACTGATGAAGGAGTAGGAAATTGTATAAGAATAACTTGCATTTTTCAGAAACTAGCCAATTTTTTTTTTTTTTTTGACTAAGTGTTACGTCAGTAAATCCTATAAGGGTTTTGTATATTGGTTCCATTTTACTTTTCAAGGCTAAAAAGCATTATAATTGATATTTTATCGTCAAAACAGAACGAGGCGTGGCGCTCGCGTGTGTGTGGGGGGGGTGTTTAAATCCCTTTAAATATACTTTTATGGGACAAACTATATATCAATATGTTGCCCAAGGCCACAGCTACCATTATATGAATTAAAAGGCTTTTATAATTTCTATGAATTTTCGATATACAGGGAGGTCCCAAAGATACAAGCAGTTAGGTCCACCTGGCTACTCGTAAAGCTAAATCTCATATAGCGAAACACATAACTAATGGTAAAATATAGGTTTGGTTCCAAGACCCCATCAATTATAAAAAAAAAAAAAAAAAAAAAAAAAAAAAAAAAGACGTTTTTCAAGCTAAAATAAACTATAGCGAACACAACAAACACACAGCGTCTATATTACCCACACTGTACCACCTACTCTGTAGAAAAAGCATTCTGAAAGAGAAAATAGCACACAAAATAACATAACTGCACATTAATTAAACATAAAACATGCATAACAAGCAAAAAAGACGTTGTAATGTAGGGGATGCAGCGTGATACAAGAGAAGGTAGTGTAGCGGTCCCAAGGTTGGGGCCGCACACCTGCTAATTACCCCTAAAGGTCAGGCCACGCCATATGCTTAATTACTCTTCAGGTCACGCCTTGCTAGGGGTGACCTGACTTCGTTCCCAAGGTTGGGGCCGCACACCTGCTAATTACCCCTAAATGTCAGGCCGCGCCATATGCTTAATTACCCTTCAGGTCACAGCTTGCTAGGGGTGACCTCACTGGGGTCAAACAAATCCCCTTTGTCCAGCCCGGGAGTGGTAGGGCGCGCATTTTGAACTTGATAATTTTACTCACCTCAGTTTGAATGTCGTTATCATTGATTTTCGATCTCGTATATTGAAAATAGACCCTAATTTACACATCTCGTATCATCGGATTCTCGTATACCGAATGCTCGTATAACGGGACCTCCCTGTATTCAGGGTGGGCGGTCCCCTTAAGATAAACGTGCAGAGAGAAGGATAGAAACCGAATGAGGGTACTGTAGTTTAGAAATCAAAGATTTGTGCCAGACTCTATCAAAGCTTTTGATATGTCAAGGGGCAACAGCAAAAGTTTCAACCGAAACCCTAAAGAAGGATGACCAAGATTCAGTTAGGAAGCTAGAAGATCGCCAGTAGATCGCCCTTTACGGAAACCGTACTGACAATCAGATTGTGAGCAGATAGATGCTTAATAATCTTATTAAGTATGGATTCAAAAGCTTTAAAATGGCAGGAAATCAAAGCTATAGGACGGTAGTTTGAAGGATTAGAATGGTCACCCTTCTTAGGAACAGGTTTGAATGTGAGCAAACTTCCAGCAAGAAGGAAAGGTGACGTAGATAACAAGACGGAAAAGTTTGACCAGGCAGGGTGCAAGCACAGAGGCACAGTTGTTTAGAACAATAGGAGGACTCCGTCAGGACCGTAAGCCTTCTGAGGATCTGGGCCATAAAGGGCAATAAGACTTCATTATGAAGGATCTTAATAATAGGCCTAATATAGTCAGAGGGTGGAGGAGAAGGAGGAACAAGCCCTTCATCAACCGAGTGGAATTTTTTAGCAATTGTATAGCAAAGAGTTCTGCTTTAGATATAGATGAGACAGCTGTGGAGTCATCTGGGTGGAGCATAGGAGGGAAAGATGAAGAAGTAATTTTGTTAGCGATGTTATTAGCTACATAGATGCCAGAAGTCAAGAGAGGAGTTAGATTCAGAAAGATTTTGACATTTTCTATGAATGAAGGAGTTTTTGGTAAGTTGAAGTAAAGATTTGGCATGATTACGGGCAGAAATATAAAGGGCAGGAGTTTCAGGAGATGGATTGTTTACGGTACTATCTGTGAGCCGCCTTCTATCTTGGACAGCATGAGAACAAGCAGAGTTAAACCAGGTAGACGAGCTTTAGGATTAGAGAAAATATGTGGAATGTATGCTTCCATGCCAGAGACTATGACCTCAGTTATGCACTCTGCACAAGAGATGGGTCTCTGACATGGAAGCAGTAATCATTCCATGGAAAATCAGAGTAGTACTGCATTAGGTCTTCCCACTTAGCTGAGTTGAAATGCCAGAAGCACCTCCGCTTAGGTGGGTCCCGAGGTGGACCGGAGCGATAGGACAGGTTACGGAAATAAGATTGTGATTGGAGGAACCCAACGCAGAGAATAGTTTCACAGAGTAAGCAGAAGGGTTAGTAGTTAGGAAAAGATCAAGAATGTTGGGCGTGTCTCCAAGGGGGGTCAGGAATACTTGCACTGCTGGGTTGTCCGAGGTGGTAATATATTGTTGCATCTTGTCTATGGCATCTCTGACCACAGACAATTTAAGCTTCGAGGGCATTGTCTCACCTTCGTCCTCGTCACTGCTCGAACTCTGGTTGCCAGCCACGGAAGCCACAATCTCCTCGTCTGTTAACACCTGGGGCCCTGGTGTAGCATCGTTTGCGTCTATCCAGTCGTGGTCGTCGTTGATGGTGAAGCTTTGCTCCCCAGCTCTCAGTAGCTTCTTATGGAAATCGGCAGCCTCGAATCCCTCTTAATTATTGTTGTCAGGCTCAATGTCCAGAGGGACATTTTCCAGGCATTGGCGAAGGTTGTGATTTTCATGCCCTGCCAAGCGTCTGCCATATTGTAGATGGCAGACCGGATGTTGTAGGCTTTAATATTTTGAAGAGTCCTTAGGCCACGGGTGTCTTCCTGAACCACCAAAAAATCATCCAAATATTTTTTCTGGTAAAGTCTCTTTAACCCTTAAGCAGGTTTGCTCACAAAATTGTTGAGGCATATTCAGCCATTTTTAAAACATGTTAAATGCAGGTTCTGAATGAAGTATCCTTGTTCAGGCTGTTCAACAGCATTATAGATGTTAGCCTAGTGTATAAGTTTCCCAATATATGGCTTTGCGTTGAGGATATGACTCATTGTAAAAAAGGGAACTCGGCCAGGTGGACTCTGTAGATTTTCTTTGTGTTTTCTCCCCTCATCTTCGTGTGATATAGGTAAGTAATCATTCTTTTCTTGTTCATATTTTGACATTTAAATGTCGGTGACAATAATGAGTAGTAATTGTGTTTGATTTGTGATGACTATGATATAATACCAGCACTCTAAATGTTAGTCAACAATTTTGTTGAGCGCCCAGTTATGGTAAAATTTGTTGATCTTTTTTTGTGTTACCAATCTGTTGCAGGTCATGTTCTTCTGGAATCATTCATGATTTGCTCTAATACCAAGGCAAAACTACATTATGTACTGGTATGTACTGATTTGAACGAAAAAAAAAAAAATAATAATATTTATTGCGAAAATGTTGGATCTTTCAATATCAACACAGGGTCTTTCAATATCAACTATAAGGAGTTGCCACAAAATTCTTTGACTTCTCATTTATTTACATATAGTGATAGTTTTTTAATGCTCAATTATGTATTTTTGGGATCAACAAATATTTATCTAGATTTTTTGTGAAAAGAGAAGGAATTTTTTTTTTCTTTCAAAAACGAATCTGCATTTCCATATGTCGTTGTTTCATTACTTAAACAAAGAAAAATACAACATCAGCTTATGGAGATATCAAATACCTAAACAAAACTTAGTTTTTCTTATGTTTTCCTAGTTACAAATATAAATAAAAAATATTGAGTAAGTAACCATAACTGGGCAGCTCAACAAAAGTGTAGAGGTTCATAACATAAGAACTATGATGTATTAAAAAAACCATTCCTAGTGAAAAGTTGTTTTTTACTTAGGCAAAATAAAGGAAAATGTCATTAAATAATTTTTTCTAAACAAACTCTATAAGTGCCCATTAAAGGGTTAAGGCACTTATGACTTATGAATGTCCATTGGCTGGATCAGTGATGTCGTGTTAGGCGGTAAAAATATGGCACGGATGCGGCCATCCTGGCTGGCCAGATCAGCAGGATGGTCGGGAGCTTTGTCCATGAGAATGAGTGCCATAACATCACTGAGTTGAATCTTCAGCACCTTCTCTTGGAAATTTTCTAATTTCAGAACATGATTGTGGAAGTAGTCGTTGGTAATGGAGGAGGTAAACCAGGCTTTCTTCGAGTTGTAGTAGAATACTGGCAGGTCCTTGAGGTCAATGCTCTCTAGGGCACGGGGCTTGGCAGATTTTCCGACGATGTGAAGTTTCAAACGGTGAGATCCTTTTGCATTACCCCCGCATATGATAGAAAGCCTTTCTTTGTTTATTTTCTTGCCCGGCACGCTGTCTTCATCCTTACGAGCTTGTGTGTTATTTGGGTAGAGATCGCCACATAATATCACTTTCATCAATGTTGTAAATTTGAGACCGGTTAGGCCTTCCTCAGCAATTAGGGCATTAAGTTTCAAGCGGAAAGGTTCAACATTAGCACTATCTGCGCTTTCCATCTCACCCCGCAGTTTGGCATCATGAATGCCTGACGGTTTTGGAACCTCCACAGCCAACCACCACTGGCCTTGAAATCCACAAAGCCCATGTGTGCAGCTAATTTAGCGGGACTCGCTGCCATTCACATCCAGGCACAGCCACCCCACATGAACGCTGCTGAACGGACCACTTATAAACAGCCGCGTCTAAGTCCAAATTTTTACACACTTTCATATGTTTTCTAGCTTCTTGTCACTGTCATTGGTTGTGCTTTCAACAGAAAACTTCACTGCATATTTCCGTAGCTTTTCTTTGGCACGACGAATATCCGACTGTTTCTTCAACACGTATTCTTCACAAACACATGCAACACTTTTACCCACTTCTAGTTTCTTTATTAATTCAAGTTCTGTGGCACAGTAAGGTGTATTGGTTTTCTAGTACATTTTGAGTCCTTGGGTGGCAGTACTGGAGGCATTGTGGCGATATTAATAACAGAGCGGAGGATGTGTAGACAATGGCGTCGATACAGTGACTAAGACAATGACTCTTGCCCTCTCAACCCGACTGCCCTGACCCCTAGTGGCGGCCAGACGCATATTTACAATCTGCTCTCGCCTTTCGGCCAGGCCCCCCCACCACCTCCCGCATAGGCAGCCTCCTCCACTCGCCCGCTCCGCCCCTCACTCGTTGAATGCCGTACTTTCTTAATGTCCCGGACTGTTCCGGACATATCAGGCGCTGATAATAAAAACGGCATAAGCGCCACCCCAGCCAGAAATGAGTTTTTATCACCTCTCGCTACAATAGAGGTAGCTCTATCTTACAGCAAGTGGATTTAAGTCTTTCGTGTACTGCAAGGGGGTTAAAATTCCCATACAAAACCATAATTTGTTTTTCTGAAACGCATCCTCCGCCTGAGATCTGCGGCCACTTACTTTAGAAATGACACAAGTCTCACCGTCTCTTTAACTCCGGCATCCTGGCCATAGTATCACCGCTTTGCCACGGCCCAATGAGACGCTCATACTTCATCGAGTAGACGCCGAGCCAATCAGGGCAACTGGCAGTCCTCTGAGCCAATGAGCGTGATGTTTTCATCCCGCCTCGGACCTAGTACACAAGGTTACTCTGTGCAGCGCGAATTTCCTTGACATGTTCTGTGGAGAGCTCCGTGATTTCTTGCTTTTTTCTTATAGAACTAATGAGTGTTGTGCACCATGGCTGATGATAGTAGTGAATCAGTGTCTGGTGAAAGTGTAGAGGTGGAGGAAAACTAGCAAGGCCCTTCCCGTTCCCGAAAAATTGCGCGTGATTCAGGAAAGGAATATAAAAGTGTTTCCACCGGAAAGTGGTAGCCGATAATAAGATTGGTCCACCATGCCGTGATGGATGTTTTGAGAAAGCTACCAATGCCAGTGATCAGTGTAATGTTTAAAGCTTTGGGATCCTGCTTCCTATGACAAACAGACAGCCTACCTTCAGAAGTTTGTTCGCTACCAATTAAGAGGCGCAGGAAGCCGCTAGGTGACGAAGCCCCAACACGCACCCAGACAGTGATATATACAGTGATGTATAATAAAGTGGAGTACCCAGTATACAAGGCAGGGTTCTTATCTATATTTGGAATATTATTATTATTATTATTATTAGTAGTAGTAGTAGTATTACTATTATTATTAGTTCTTCTAGGCGGCTTTACATGCCTTAAGCATCCCTTTGTAAATGGAGAAGACACGGACAAGGTGGAGGCTGGGATTTAAGACTGGATGCCCTTCCTGACGTTACGTGTTGGCACTGTGGTTGAAATCGCCTCATTCTGGCTCATTATTATTATTAGATGTTGCATTAAATTAGTGTTTGAGAGTTCAAAACATTTAAAATTATTGCATATTGAATGTAAAAAAAAAAAAAAAAAAAAAAAAGGATGGTGAGTGAGCTTTGGACCCCCAGCTTTGACATCATGCATCAGCCTGCGCACCAGCCAATTTTTGTTCAGAACATTAAGAAAAATTCTCGAAGGCAACACCTTTCTAATAAAATAACCCCATTACAATATCTTCATTAGTAACTGATTTAGTACTTATAAAACACTAGGTGAATTTTTCTCAGTTGTTAAAAAGTGGCGCTTGTGCCGTTTCATATCTTAGTTTTCTTAGATTAAACTTTAGGTGCATTTTTCTCAGTTTTTTTTAATTGGCGCTTGTGCCATTTCTATTCTAGGCTCCTGATATGTCCGGCAATGGACGAAAATGCCAAATATGTCCGGGGGCGGACAATGACCAGGAAATCAGAATCTGGCAATAGAGGTCTGTAAAATCGAGGGTCAAGTGTACATTACTAACCTTAATTTCTTTGTTTGTGCTTTACTATTGATTATAATTAATCATCCATAATCATTAAGCTGTTATCCACAAGGGGGGAGGATTATGGCCTAGGAGTAGAGGACGAAAGACAGACGAACAACGACACAAAAACACTAGTAAGTATCGATCGGTACCAATTATTTACATTTATACAGTACACTAAAACCCTTATAACTCGGTATGATAGGGGCTCTGGCCTTGCCGAGTTATGCAAATGCCCTCCTGATATGGGTTAAAAAAAAAAAAAATATTTAAATAGATCTAAAAAATGTAACTCGGCAATATGCCGAGATACATTATTTTTGCTGACTTTCTGTATACATGTTCACACAAGAGGTTGTGACGGCATGATATGCCGAGTGAAAACCAAGAGATGCAGCTTAGGAGAGGCAGTAGCAGAGTGGTTAGCGTCACCGGGTGGCGTTCTCGAAGTCCCGAGTTCGATCCCGAGTGAGACCCATAAATCCACTTAAAATATTTCTGCAGCGTCGAGTGGCCTAAGAACACCCATATGCCCTGTCCATTAACTCTACCTTCGATTGCGAGTGCATCGGAGGACACAGGGGGGCGGCATGAGCCTCTAAACACAGGCATCACTATAACAATCCTGCCTGCGCCACCACGGACGAGGGCCAACCATCACAGCCCTCAAGTGAGCCTCCAAGGCCTACCATGTGAGCCCTGGAGGTCACTGCCTACAGGCGCTATAGGCATAGATGTAAAATAAAAAAATTGAAAATTTGTAAATGATGTGAAAAATGTAACTCGGCAACGTGCTGAGATACATAATTTGCTGACTGACTTTGCTTTGCCGAGTTATATCAAATTCCGAGTTATACAATGCTGAGTTATAAGGGTTTTAGTGTAGTGTACTCTATTACTAATCATTAATACACCTGTAATATACCATTAATGCTATTTTGAATTATTTGCATCCATAATTATCGTTATGAATATCATTCAAGCAAAAAATCCATTTTCTTTATACCGTAAGACTATTTTTCGGGCGTGAGGGGTAACTGATGTCATGCTCGCGGATTTACGATACTCGCGAGTCTCTGTTCCCTAACCCACGCGAGCATGAAGGGTTTACTGTACACTTATATCATGGCCGCAATGGGAGGATAAATATACAGTATTTATTGAGCCCTTATGTTATTATAAAGTTGTCAGCAAAATCATGTGTGAAATGTGTAAACAAAAAGAAATGATGAAAATAAAGGAAAAGACAAATTAACATAATAGTTAGGCAGTTATGTGATATGATTGTGGCTTTTGTGGTAAAAGCACCAAAATTGGCACATTTGATGATCATGACATAATAATTATCTCAGATATAGGGCCAAGCACATTTTTCCCTTTGACACCCATAAAGTGGGGAAATCCAAGATGGCCGCCATCTGAATCGTGAAAATCTATTTTACGTCATATCTTTCTGAATACAGGGAGGTCCCGTTATACGAGCATTCGATATACGAGAATCCGATGATACGAGATGTGTAAATTAGGGTCTATTTTCAATATACGAGATCGAAAATCCAATGCTACGACATTCAAACTGGGGTGATAAAATTCCCAATTTTTTCTAAAGAAAATTACAGTTATTTACAAAAATTAAAAAGTCATTTCTGACTTATGATTTTCCCTAAGGTTGTCAAAATCAATCTGAAAATTATCATTCGGTGGCTCGGTACAAAATGTGGCCTACAAAATTCACATCCCTGTTGGGAACACTGCAGGTGGACAACAAAAACCCCTTGCCAACCTTCGACCTTGTTTTAGCATGAAAATACGTCAAAATTACGACGAAGTCATAGACAGGTAGTGAGAGGTGCAGGAAGATGGCCGCCTGTGGGGGGTGTGTGGGGGGGGGGGGAGGGTGGGGGAGGTGGAAAAGGGACCCTTGGTGCTGGGGGGGAAAAAAAAAAACCCCTAACGATGTACAATGATTCGATGCGCAAAACAGTTTGTGGGGATGGAAGAGGTCTGCCACCCCTCACTTTTCCCTTACCTACCCTACCCCCTCGATCTAGTGTATCACGCGGGGTCCCCAAAAGGACATACAACGTCTTTGTTGCTTGTTGTATTTTTGGGCCTTGCGAGTCAATTTAGTGATTTGCTGGTTTACTTTAAATTTCTTATTGTGACTTATTTTTGCTCTGTCCTACTGTGCTGCACACTCTTAATTCCTGGTTTTTGTGTGGTGGTGTGGTGATGTGGTATATACCCTATAGTGGAACCAAACACGTTAGGGGGAACCAACTACTCTATCTTCAGGACCTCCCTTGTATAATATATTCCATGACGAATAACTATCGTTTTATATTTTTTTCACACAAAAGGAAGCCAATGGCACCCTCGTTTGCCGCTAAAGGCTTTAAATCCCGATTAAGCTGTATTATAAAAAATAAATAAAATAAAATATATATCAATTAAAATACTTCTCTTCTTGCGGGTGACTACTGATCAAAGTAAATCCACCTTTTTGGCGAAAAGCGATGAAAAGTGAAGATTACAGGCTGCAACCACTACATCGACAGTTGGCTATCCTCCCATCGATTGGGTCGTTGTGCCCTTTTTTGCCAAAAACATTCTTCGACCTCTCCAGTGCCACCCAAAATCAAAGGGACAGATTTGGGGCTGGGATCCCGTGTGGGTGACAATTTAACAAATTTCGAGTTACTGAACAGCCATTTGCTTCACATAGCAAATTTGGGTGGGGATGGTTTCCCCCCCGCACTTCCAAAAAAGCGACAGTGGGGCCCCTCTTGCCGTTGAAGTTTTCTTCAAATCATCTAAACGACTTCAGCGTTGCAAAACCTCCATGTAAAGTGCATCCAGATCGCCCCCTTTCCGCGGCGCAGTTTTACGAAAAAAACCCACCTTTTAGGGGTGTATTTTTTCTTCTGTGATGAAGTTGCAACAAACAGCCTCTGATTTTTTTTTTTTTTTTTTTTTTTTTTTTTTAAATTTCATTTGTGCCTATAGCGGGCCCGTAGGGAGTGGGGACCCAGGGCCGGGGTTTTTTAGGCTCTGGAGGTTCACTTGAGGGTTCCGAGGGTTTGGGCCTCGCCCGTTTGGGGGGGCAGGCAGGTTTTTTTATAGGGATGCCCGGGGAGGCCTTTATTCCGCCCCCTGTGTCCTCCGATGCACTCACAGTCGAAGGGAAGTTGAAGGGAAAGGGGATGTGGGTTTTTCGAATGGCTGGAAAGCCATGATGCCCAAAATGTCCGATCGAGTTAAAGGGAATGCCCCTGAAACTTCAAAATCAAGAAAACCCTTGAAACTTTGCCCCCGGGGACCTGGGGCCAGGAGCCAAAAAATCAGGGACCATGCCTTTGAAATTTACAACGCAGCCAGTAGGAAAACACAGTAGATCGACAAAAGGGAAAACAGAAAGGGGGTATCTCACGGCATAAACAAATTTGGGGGAAATCTTTTGGCTAAAATAGAAAACACAAAGATGACCGGGAAACGGTTTTCCCCAAATATTCCGTTGTCCCGATCTTCTCAATTATACCCTTGATCGACTAGACCTGGGGGGTTTAAAAGGGAACTGGGCCCTTCAACTCTTCAGACTTAAAAGATCGAAAACACCAAAACCCCGTTTTCCCGGGCAAATAGGGGGGAACACTGGTCCCGGGGAAACCCCAAAAGGGGTTTGGGAATTTTCAACAGTCCCGATTCCATTAACCCACCCCCGGACGTTTAAACCTACTTCCCAGTATTTACTGCCGGCAACCGCCAAAAGCAAATACCCCCCCCGTGGACTTTTTTCTTTCCCCCTGAGCATGCTGCACCTGGGGGGAGGCAGCAGAAAGTGTTCAATGGTCTCAAGAGGGGTTCCTGCATCAGGGGGAGTGGGGGTCAGGGGGCTAACGGAGGCGGTGCAGGTGAAACCCCTGAAATTTCGGGTGCCCCAAAAGTTTAAAAAATAAGGGCCGCTGAGCATGCTTTCCACCTGGCGGGAGCACCAGAAGTGTTTTAATATTTTCAAGAGACGTTTTCCGCAAACCAGGGGCATGGGGGGCAGGGGACCTTTACGGGGCGGTGCGGTGCTTTGGGGTGTTGTGTCCCAAATGTAAACTTTCGACCGCTGAGCATGCTGCCACCTGGGGAGGCAGCAGAAAAATGTTTCAAAAGTCCCCAAGAGACGTTCCTGCACCAGGGCAGTGGGGGTCAGGGGCTAACGGAGGCGGTGCGGGGAAACCTTTAGTGTCGTGGTCCCCAAAAGGGAAAAAATACGACCCGGGGCTGCTCCCAAACCCGGGGGGAGGGGAGGGAGAAAGTGTTCAATAGTCTCAGAGATGTTTCCTGCACCAGGGGGAGTGGGAGTCAAAGGGGGGTTTACGGAGGGGGGTGCAGGTAACCGGAGTCGTGTGCCCAAATGTAAACAAAACGACCCCTTTAGCATGCCCGCCACCTGGAGGGAGGCGTGGGGCACTGACCAGGGGTTTACCGAACGCTCGGAAAACCGGCCGGGCAACTTTGTCAATTTAAAAAACAAAGGGCCAGGCATTTCAACGAAAAAAAAAAAAAAAAAAAAAAAATATAAAATAAAATAAAAAAAAAATTGTTTCCCGGGACTCTGACATATCCCCGGACCTCAGATTTTTTTCCGGGAAAACCCATATCCGGGGGAAAAGGAGGTCCCGGGAAACGAGGTTTGTGTGTCCCTTTCTAATGTCCCCTGGAATCCGGGCCTACAAACAAGGGGCCCAAAAGTTTTACTCATTTTGAAAATATGTTTGGGTTTGCAATGATAATTGAGGGGTGTTGGAAAAACTGCGAAAGATGAAAACTATTTTTTTTTAGCTAAGGCAGCCAAAATCCTTCGTTGAATAATTTGGGGAAAGGGAAGCAACATTTTTATGGGTCCTTTACAAAGGGGCCCGAACAGGCGTTCCCAATCCTGGTGGCACTAGTTGCCATGATAAAGGAACGGCCCAAAATTTGAATAAAATAACTTTACGGTAGAAAAATCAAAAGCTCAGTTGGCACAAAATTTCTTCAGTACAACAGCTACGTGAAAAGCGCCCAGGTTTTTTCCCCTGGGACTCCCTCACCCTAAGAGCAAGGTGCCACTGCCAAACAGCATGTCCTGTTTTTAGAGTTTTTCTACGGGGCGGCTTTTAAGAAAGGGTGCAGGGGGCTCTGCAAATGTTCAAAGCTGATCTGAAGTGCACTTTCCAACTGCCAAATGCGCTGGTAATTGGTTTAAACACAATGATAGCCATTTAAATTGTGTTGTTTAGTTTTCATTTCTAACTATTCTTGTTTTTGTGCCATTCAGTGCTAAAATTTTTTTTTTGATATTTGGTTTTACCCCACATTTTTTGGGGTTTTCTTATTTTTTTGATGGGTGTTTTTTTTTCTGCCCCTTGCACCTTTAAAAAAAATTGTTTCCCTTTGTAAAGTTAGGTTTTTAATAACGATATACCATGTTGTATAAGGGATCACACATGGTCCCTTTTAATGGATTAATGGGGGTCATATTCTTTTAAAAATAAACTATGGAAATTTTTTTACATTGGGGTTAAATTATTTTCCTAAAACCTTTAAAAAATTCTGCAATTTTTTCCCTTTTTTCATGGGGCTAATTTCATTTTTTGGGCCCGACTATTGATTTGTGTTTTATGTTTTTTCATCAAAATGAATTTATTTTATTGGGTTCCCCCATAGCTTAAAACATATAAAAAGATGCTTTATTCGTCGGTTATTTCATTTTTTTGGGGAAAATACCGGGGGGTCCCCAAATCAGCATTGGTTTTTCCCCCTGGCATACCCATAAAGCGAAAACCCCGTAAAACGAAACACATAAATAAAGTAAAACCCTTTAAAATCGGCACTGTAAAAACTCGGAAAATTTTATATAACTCGGCAAAAGGGAAAAAGTTTTTTTTTATTATTTTTTTTATTATTTGTTTTATATATATATTAATATATATAT
>JACEEZ010019301.1:58392-86396 GCA_016584305.1 Chionoecetes opilio | reverse complement strand
AAAACCCAAAAACAGCAAGAAAATTAAAATCAAGAAACCCACAGTTAATGGTACAGTGGATGTAAGAAATGTAATTTTTCTTACTAACACGGTAAACATGCTGGCGGTCGCAGTACACTGCCAACTTCCCTGTCTTCCACTGTATATATATAATATATATATATATATATATATAATATATATATATATATATATATATCTATATATATATTATATAATATATTGATAAATAGATATATAGAAATAATAGATATATAGATATAAAATATACATATAGATATATTGATATAATAGATTATAGATATATGTATATTGATTAAGATTATAGATATAGATATATGATATCATGATATATGTATATAGATATATTGATATAATAGATATATAGATATATAGATATATTGATAATAAGATATAGATATATAGATATATTGATATATAGATATATAGATATAATATATATATATAGATATAGATATATGATATTGATATATTGATATATAGATATATAGATATACAGGGAGGTCCAGTTATTACGAGCATTCGATATACGAGAATCCGATGATACGAGATGTGTAAATTAGGGTCTATTTTCAATATACGAGATCAAAAATCCAATGCTACGACATTCAAACTGGGGTGAGTAAAATTACCAAGTTATTTACTAAAGTGAATTAAAAGTTATTTACTAAAATTATAAAGTCATTTACTGACTATGATTTTACCTAAGGTTGTACGATAAATAATCAATCTGAAAATATGATAATTCTGGTAGCTCGGTACGACAATGTGGCCTACAAAATTCACATCCTGTTGGCAACCCTGCAGGCGCAACAACACACACGCGCTTGCCAACCTATCTCGAGCCTTGTTTTAGCGTGAAAATACGTCAAAATGTACGACGAAGTCATAGACGAGGTGAGTGAGAGGTGCAGGAAGATGTGCCGCGTGTGTGTGGGTGTGTGGGGAGGGTGTGAGAGGTAGAAATAGCCAGCTCTCGTGTGTCTCAGTTGGGGAAAACGTGAGGAAAAGTGAACGATGGACTGAACGATGTACAATGATTCAGATGCGCAGAGATGAGTTTATGGGCAGTGGAAGAGGTCTGCACACCCCTCCCTTGTCCCTTACCTACCGTACCCTCTCGAGTCTAGTGTATCACGCGGCGTCCCCAAGAGTACATACAACGTCTTTGTTGCTTGTATGTATTGTGCCTTGTGAGTCGATTTTAGTAATTTGCTGGTTTACTTAATGTGCTTATTGTGACTTATTTGTGCTCTGTCCTTCTGTGCTGTCACACTCTTAATTCACTGTGTTTTGTGTGGTGGTGCGGTGGTGTGGTATATAGAGCCCTATATTGAAGTTTTGAGAGTTTGTTGTGTTTGCTATAGTTTTATTTAAGCTTGAAAAACATTGTTTTTTTTCTTTACTTTTTCTTTTAATTGATGGGGTCCTGAAACCAAAACCTATATTTTACCATTAGTTATCGTTTTCGTTATCGAGAATTTCGTTTACGAGTAATGCAGGTGGACCTAAACTGCTCGTATCTTCGGACCTCCTTAATAATATAGAGATATATTGATATAATAGATATAGCAGTAAACCCTCTCGTATTTGGCCCTCATTATTCGGACTTCACATTATTCGGACCTCCTACACCTCCTTTTTTTTCTTTTTTTTATAGGGGTAGTCGGGGTCATGATGGATCAGTGAGTTAGAGGCCCAGGCAGCCAGGCAGAGCATTTATGATCCATCACTGAGGCATATACTTTGTATACTGTAAATTGTGGTTTCTTTGTTTGTGTCCAATGTTTATTGGCGAGTGATCTGGGCCATCGAGCCTTCTCACCCAGATCCAGCACGGAGTCGTATCTCCAGCTACCACCCGCCTCCCACCGCTAGAACTACCTGCCCTTCTACCCGTCCAGGCAAGCCTCCCCTCGTTGGGTAGTTAACAGGTAGGAAGGCCTTGACTGGCTTGGACGAGGATGACGTCATCAAACTTGCATCAGTCCCCAGCCTGATAAACTATTTCTAAAACTTCTCGACCAATCACAAGTCAACAGACTTGCACGGCCTTTAAAGGTCATGTCACAGCGGACACTCTTTCCATTAATGTTACGGGTGGCTGCGGCAAGAAATGTTTCCTCCTTCACTGGCTACCCCGCCACTCAACAACCTTTAATAACCCTTATTTAGGTGGCCGCGGTACTACACTGACCTAAATAATGACGCGGTTATATTACAGCTCACCATATCACTACGATGTATATAACTAGTATGACGTAAAACCCTGCCCACCCTGCTGGCGAGCCGTGACCTGCCCCGCCTGGCCCCCTGCCTACCTCTCAGGACAACACGCTGTCCATCCGCCTCACCTGTGGGCCTTCCTGAGAGACCAGTTCAGCTACCAACGCCTTGTGATAGCATCATAGGAATATCACCAGGGATCATAGGGCTTCCTCATGGGCCTCGCAGCCCCTACAGCACAACACCAAGAAGATGAGAAATCTCTGCCCATTATTTATACTGCTTTTGCCGCCGGCTGCCGCGGCCAGACGTAGGACTGTAGTAACTGTAGCACTACTCCTGTACAGTACTGGTATTGTGTTCATTTTTACTGTTAAGATTTTATTTATTTTACATGATTTATCTTATGTTTATTGCTTTTTGCCTGACTTAGAATTTTTCTATATTTCACCTAGAATTTTTTTTTTTATTATTAGTATTATTAGTATTATTTTTATCCCTGCACATAGACCCTATATCTCTGGCTGTTTTCACAGTGACAATGTTTTAAAATTACAAGGCTTGCATAGCGGGCCTGCGTCCCGCCCGACAAAGAGCTTTAGTGGTCTTGGCTATATCATCCTAGACGTTTTATCTTAAGACAGGGTGTAACACGAGTTTCTGACATATTGATACGGAGGAAGAACATGTAATTCTAAGCAAAAATATCCAGACCCAAAGCTTTTTTTGAAGCTCATTTGACGTGAGATTAGTTAGAAAATTACCGCGTCCAGTAATTTCACAATGTCAGGCGACGTATGGATGTATGCAGTGTGTACTCGCGGTTGCCACTCGGTGAAATTTTAAATGATTAATCATAATGTTTACTAGTAATGGAACATTACATTATCTGATAACGACACAATTGGTATTAATGGACATGTTATTTACTAATAAGCAGTACATGAAAACAGCGGGGCTGTGATAAACAATACTGTAAAAGGCTACTTGGCATCGTGTCGGGGGGGGGTAGGATGTAACCCCGGGTTCCCACCTCCCGCTTGTACGGCCGCCATACACAACAATGACGTCACCATCATCACCGCTTGAGTGGTATTTGTGGTAACTGGGCACAGTTGGCAACTCCGTCTCGAGCGGACACCGCCGAGCGGGAGAGATGACTTAAATTTTAAACTTTGTACGGCGGCCGTACAGCGGTACGGTAGACTTTGTTGTGACGTCTTTGTTGTTGTACGGCGGCCGTACAAGCGGGATAGTGGGAACCGGCCTTAACACGTGACTCAGCTGATCGGCGGGCAGCCTCGCAGCCTAGTCTTCACCTCTCTCCCAACTCAGACACGATGCCAAGTAGCCTTTACAGTATTGTTTATCACAGCCCTGCGGTTTTATCACAGCCCTGCTACACAGCACCCAAAAAAAACGGCTCCAAGCCTGAGAGATTAAAATATGAGTAAAATATGACTTTCAAGACTAAAACTCCCAACTCTTGAGAAAGAAGTAAGGGAGATTTTATAGCAGTGTATAGAGCATCAAGGGGTCTGGAAAATTGATAGAGAAAAATCTTTGTGTGGACGATAGAAGTACAAGTTCGGGTCCTTAGGGGGGAAAAAAGGCTTTCGCTTCACCTTAGTTGAAGGAAGTATTTTGGGGTCTTATCCTAAGCTTTTTTGTGCCGCGAATCCAAAAATCGTAGTTGGGTCACTCGTTACGGTAATTTTTTTCCCCAAATTTTGGGCAATTTGGCAATTTTGGCAATAAATTGGCAATTACAATTGCAGAATGAGAACCAGACGTCGTAGAGACCTCGTTTTGGACTCAAATTGAAGCTTATTAAGAGTGCATAAAATGTTATTGAGTACTCCGGGGTTGTATCTGTTCGGATTACTGATCTATAATGGAAATTAGAGATAAGTGGAAAAAAATTGGGGAAAAAATATAAAAGAAAAATTTTGGCCTTAAAGCCTGAGTTCCTTATAATTAAAAACTAAATTTTAATTAGTAAAAAAAGTAAAATAACAAACAATTGTTCTTAGGACACATTTATTAACAAATTTGTGCAAGGGTGGGTACAATTATTGCGTAGAACAGGGTATTTTCAACTGAAAAATGCTTAGGAAAAGACCCTCAAATACTTCCTTCACCAAAGGTGAAGCGAAAGCCTTTTTTTCCCGCCCGAAGTGACCCGGTATTAATCCAGAACACAAAATTTCAAACAACAAAACCGAGTCTCCTCCGCGTATTTTTGGAAATAACAATTAGAACACAAAAAATCCCTTACTTGCGATAGCGAGCGTCACAAGTTAAAAAAAATCGAATATCTAGTCGTCTACCCATCGACGTCCTCATGCCCATCTTCCTCGTCGTTGATGCACATCTCGGGGGAGCAATCGCAAAGCTCCGAACAAGGAGTCTGCAGGCGTTGACAGCGGCAGCGATTGGTCGAGCAGTTCGTCTTGGCATCCGCACTGCATCCCATCCATGATACTTTGCGAGGCGGGGGGTTTAGGGTGGAAGGGATAGGCGCCAGGTTTGGTCCGTAGCCGTACTTGGTCGGGTCGAGGGTCACCAACTCTTCTTCACAGCCCCCTCCCAGACGACGGCCTGTAGCGGGGCTCGCATAATGTGCTGGGTGGTGGCGTTGACTGTCGGGGGGGCCAGTGCTGCTCCAACCTTCTTCTTCTGAAGTGCCGTCCACCTCGCCTGGGGCAGGAGCAGGTATATCCGTAATTCTGCTCACGAATCGGCACAGCAACGTCCAGGCTCTCTTGCTCAGGGGACCAGGGCTTCGGAGTGTACCCAAAGGGGTCGAGGGTTGCCTGGTCGGCCGCCTGGAACACAGCCAAGTTTGCAACTTGCCTTTTCCTGAAGAGGGCGCAATGGTGTCGCAACCAGTCAGAGCATGGAAGGACGTGATCACATCCGCGTGAGAGCCCATTCATCGTGGATGGCTGAACGTTGAAAGTCGTCTTGCCAAGCTGGAGGCACGTGTTGGGAGGTATCTTGGGGAAGTGTCGGAGGAGGGGGACGAGGACGTCAGTGTCCGGAGAAACACGGTTGCCTCCACATCTTTGTCGAGCATGGAGAATGATATATCATCTTAGTGTCCGCTTCCTCTTGTTCTGAAGCGAACTTGGCTCCGTCCGGTCCAGAATTGCCACGGCTTTGTCGCGCCACGCGCAACGACGCATATCCCCATGAATGGTTGCTGGATTTGGGAGGAAATGAGAGAGGTCATAGCAGTCTTGTTGCTTTTGGGGGACAAGATGTTAGCCATGGTCATTCCAGCTTTGATCCTCGTCGCTGCTTGGATGTCGATATCGTATCCTCCACCTCGGGCTCGCTGTTCCCCCCGTCTTGTCTTTGAGGGACGCGCCGATGTCGTACCTGTCAAAGACAAGGTGCAACTCCCCGTAGCCAACACCCAGTTGGGCAACTCTCTGCAGGAGGGATCCAACCAGGTCCTTAAATTTTTGCTGAGCCGGAAACGGGTGCTGCTGAAGGATGCCATCCCGTCGAGGACCAGCACGCGAGAGGATAAGGGGTTTGCGAGGCCGTGGGGGACCGCCGCGTTCATCTTCTCCAGAACCCTGAGAAGGGCACTTTTTGTCGTGACCCGCGGTGGGCCTTGGTCTCAAAGAGGGCAAGAGGGAACAGGGAGAGCTCATAGTCGAGATGATGGTGCGAAGTCCCCGACTGCTGTCGAGTTGGAGGGCGAGCAGCAGGCGCCGAGTGAAGTCTGAGGATCCCGTGACAATCACCTGCTTCCCTCCGATTGAAACTTTGGCTTTCTTGCCCAGCGTTTTGAATGTATTGGTAGGCTGACGATGCAGGACCTCCCATGGACTTTGCTGCGGCAGTCCTGATCCTTCCCTCTTCGTACTTCAAGAGAGCTTCCTTGCCAGTCTCCTCGATTCTTGTCAGTGCGTCCACCATCTTATCTGGAACAACCTTGCGGGGAAAAGGGCGGTGGTGAGTTGGGTTTTCTCGCGAGTGAATGGGTTATGCTGGCGAAGAAGACCAGGGAACCTCTTTTGGGCATCTCGTGGGGTCTTCTTCGTGACCGCTGGGCTGTCCTTGTGGTGCTTTGATGCCGTAGCAGAACTTCCGAATGATTTGGCCTTGATTGCCAAAAGTTCGTCTTGGATCGAAAATGTGCGATATAATAAAAGATTAATTTTTTACGGTTTATAGCTAATTTCTAAAATTATAGCCATGAAATTTTACATTTAATTTTTCGAAATTTCATTACCGTAAAGTCATAAAATTACGACCATGAGGGGACAGTCAAGAAAAGTTACCATTTTCTATTAATCAGACGGTAGTGCCTTTATGAGAACAGATACATCCAGAAACATTTCATGACTTTTGATGTGAAATTAAACCAAAATTTTTCCTTTTATATTTTTTTCCATTTTTTTTTCCCCTTATCTCTAATTTCCATTATAGTTTTAGTAATGCGAACAGATAAAACCCGGAGTAACTAAATAAAATTTTTAGCACCTCTTAATAAGCTTCAATTTGAGTCCAAAACGGTCTCTACGACGTCTGTTTCTCATTCTGCAATTTGTAATTGCCATTTTATTGCCAAATTGCCAAATTGCAAATTGCGCGAAAACTTACCGCTAACGAGTGACCCAAATACGATTTTCGGGTTCAGCGGCACAAAATGCTTAGGATAAGACCCTCAAAATACTTCCTTTACCTAATGTGAAGCGAATCGCCCTAAGTGACCCTACTAAAGAGGTCATGAGAAAAATTGAAAAGGACAACATGGAAGAGGGACATAAAAAAATACAGCTTCCCGTATAGAAGCATAGAAGCCTGGAAAAACCCCTTTATGCATAAGTGATTAATGCAAGAAGTATTCAGGACTTCAAAGGCAACTGGGTAATAGTAGATTTGGAGACGGGACAGTAAAAGCATAGCTCTTTTTCCTGTATTTTACAACTAGGTAAATAAACCACACTGATTACGCTACACTCAGCAGGTTGGGCCGACCCCCATAATAAAGAAGCAGGGGTGACTTGCAAATCTGATATTAGCATACACTGCCAATGGCAGCACACACGCCAGATTGGTCTCGCAGTAAACCATCGTACTGTTCCCCAGCTTTTGTGCGTTTTTTTTAGCTGTCTGGCTGGGATTACATTGTAGTTCTTAATTTTTAAAGTTTTTTACAGCTTTTCTGTCATTTATACTGTTTTTTAAAAGATGCAGATGGATGTGTCCTTAGTTTTATAATTAAATGGGTCCAGCAGTAGTTATATTTATGGGGGGGGGTAGCAATTGTTTGCAGATTTTCTACTTGTACGACCATCTGTTACCTACCCCCGTGAATGTTAAGGTTCAACAGTATAGTATTTGGGGGTAACTTATTATAGGCTAGCTAACACTAGCTAAGTTTGCCACCTAACACCACCCCGCCAAAAAAATCTTACCTCATTTAGCAGGATTCCCAGCATGCAGAAAAGGGAAAGGAGAAAGGAAGGCATTATGGAAGAAAAAAAAAGTGAGAGGAAGAAGTCCCAAAACTAATCTGTTACAAGTTTTTTCCCTTTCTCTTTAGGAAATTGTTACTTTCTTCACTTTTTAGGTAACTGCCTTTCTCGCTTTATGTACTTTGCATACTTATCCTATGGTTAAAGATGAAAAAAAGCAGGTAAAATGTAGCAATGAGCCTTCCATGTCAAAGAAAAAAACAAAAAAGATGGAGAATGACGTTCACTACTGCTTACCTGTACCAGACCCTTCAGGCTCTATATACATCTATGTATTACATATCCCTTCACCTTGGAAATTCTTCAAAATCTTTGAATTTCTGAAATTTTGTGCCAACCCTGTTCCACCATCATAGCTTGTATATTCACTATGGTTTTTTTTATCTAATTGACAAACACACTTCGCAATAGGGATATTTGTAAAGAGATGGATTGTTAGATTAAGTCACCACTGTATACCTCATTAAAAACTTCTACTAGAATTCTCACACATTTTTATATTTTGTTCAGCCACTTGTTTCACTCTTCTGTCTACACCTCCTATGAAGGCCCTTCAATTACGATACAATGAGTGATATAATACCATACATCAACACTCACCACATTAAGTAAGTAACATAAGTGGAAATGGTCAACAAACCCTCGCTATTTCTTCTGTGGACCTGTTGTTGAAGAAGCAGGCAGTAAGTGTAAGGACAGTATGTAGAAACATCTTATGGTGGTTAGCTGGGGTATGTTGAGCTTGCTCCTCCCCTTCATTGCCATAGAAGGAACGGCTCTTCCCCAGCAGTCTCTTTAAATTGCCTTCAGCTCCTTCAAAAATTTTCTCGCACGTCAACCTAGAAAATGCAAAGGTAAGTCCATGCTCTCTTAGCTTAAACAATATCAAATGTTACCATGTTTACATCCAAAATTTGTCAAAAATGCTAAAGAGGGATGATCTGTAGAATTTCAGGGAATGTGAAATCATCTTATGACATGATGCATGTCAAAATAAGAAAATCTAAAGTTCTTAATTAAATCATATACTATTATGCTATTAGATGGCAATTTTTTTATTTAATGGTTTGAAGTGGTAGTGGGGAGCAAAGGGTTCTGAGTTCGAGTCCCATTGGGAGCAAAGTCTTTCTGCAACTAAATGGCCATAAATCACCCATATGTGGCCCATCAACCCAATCTTGACAGCAAGTGCATTGGAGGACACAGGGGCCTAATTCATTACAAGCATCACTATGAAAATCCTGCCTGCACTACCATGGGCAAGGGCCAACCATCAATGCCCTCATGTGAAAAAAGCCTAGAGGCATTGAAGACTTAAGAAAATAGATAAAGAAAATTAAATAAATACAATAAACAAATAATTTAGCATGAATGCATAAAAATTCACATCCATCTAAACGACCAAGGCTGTACACACTAAAGAATACTGAATCTTTATAAACTGCTTTGAGTATCATATATACTTAATATATGTTTTCACAACTTGACAACTATTTAGAAGTAAAGCTGGCTGTCTCCCCAAGCGGCTGGTAGTGCTCTTAGTAACTAGGTAGAGAGGATATGTGCATTACCCTTACACTCAACCCTCGGCTATCACGCATACCTAAATGTACCTCAACACTCAGCTATAACGATTTCACGGCTGTCACGCATCCTTTTTTCTTCTTTATATTTTCGGCCTATAGCGTCTGTAGGCAGTAACCATTAAGACTGGGAATGTAGGCCCTGGAGGCTCACATGAGGGCTGTGATGGTTGGCTCTCGCCCATGGTGGCGCAGGTAGGATTTTTAAAGTGGCGCCTGTGATTATAGGCTCATGCAGCCCCCTGTGTGCTTCTATGCACTCGCCGTCGAGTGTAGAGTTAATGGGCAGCATGCGAGTGTTCTTAGGCGACTCGACGATTGCCGAAAGATTGTGGCACCTGGCGGGATTCGAACTCGGTACACCGAGCTTGTCACTTCCAGACACTAACAATGTCTTTCACGGAGGCACTGCCTCCCCTGAAATGTACCTCAACCCTTGGTATCAAGCTACCAATTTTACGCCTATCACGCCTTGTATATCTGCACAAACATGTCTATCACGCCCCAACCATGTCTATCGCACTATGGTTGCCATGGCTGCAGCCATTCTTGGCCAGCCCGAGAAAGGAATTGTGGAATTGCTGGTCAAATAATGACGTCAGGGGCCGCATACACAAAGTTTATTACAGAACGCTTGGAAATCCTGATTATCTCGAATTTTTTACTACTAAGCAATAAAAGTGTATTCACAAACTTTTTTTGTTTCAGCAGTAATGTTAAGGCCTTGAATGTGCCGGGGAGCACCATTAACTCTTCACAAACAGATGTTGGCCCGTTGGGGCCGCTAATCAAAGACTGCGGCCCAAGGAGAACATTCTCGTCAACTGTGCATATATAAACTAAGACAAGACGACTGTCAAGACGTGTATACAGTTGATTATGGTATGTTATTATGATATGAAAAAAATAATAGTATCATTTTCAATCATTATAACATTGAAATGGAGACTATGTCGCCCAAATACCCTTGAAACTGTCAACATTTTGGTTCATTTAGCATTGCTAAGCGGTTTGGTAGGATATGTTGGTACAGTAAACCCTCTATAATTCAATCTAATTGGGGGGAAGCCTGGGTTGAATTTGCTGAAAGTCCGAATTATCCGATGGTTACCTTTAGCCCCCCAACACAATAAGAACTCACTCAAACATGCCAAAACAGCACAGCTTGTATTACTTGTACTCACCAAACATTGCTAATACTGAAGTCTAGAAATGCAGTACTACTGTACACTGAGCACTTAGGCGTCACTGATAGCGTCTTCAGGCAAAGGCTGCATTCAGTAAAGCACGCGCACAGCTGCACACGGAGGCACACGGTGACATCAGTATACAGTATGCCTAGCGCAAGCTACCCTCGCACTACAGCCCAGCAGGGAGGTGGATCGCTACTGAGTTGCCAGCTCACAACACAATAAGGGTAAGTAAACAAAGGGAAAAGAAAGCTTCTGCTCTTCGCTCTCCTCTTCTTGCCTCCTTATATTTTCATTTCCTGCTGCTATAACTTCTGCTGCATCAAATACAGGGTCATCAGCAAGTTATTCTTCAACAATAAGAATAGCCACAGAGATAAATTTCGGCAGCTGCTATCTTGGTAGCAATGTAAATTGTGAAGCGTTCAGTATCGTTCAGTAGGGAAGGTGCGGGCGGGGGGGATAACCCCTACTGAACGCAGCACTGGCAGGTGTCACTCAGGAGATTTGTAAGGTAAGGTCTTCAGTGCTTGAGGTGCTTAATGTGTTGGAGGCGATGTGGAGGCTGGCTGACGAAGTGGATGGCACAGATAAGGTGGAAGATGCTGCAGAAAATTCTGAAAGTTCGAACTTCAGTTTTGATTATGGAAAGTTGGAAAGTTGTTGAAAAATTTGAACTTGGCCTGAAACAGGTCCGAAATCCGAAGTTCGAATCATATAGGTTCAAATTAGCGAGGGTTTACTGTACTTTCAACGAGGAATTGAGAATAAGGTCAAAAGTGCTCTTTTCGCATGTATTTTGATGTGTTAAGAATGATGGTCGCATTAAAGATCGTAGGAAATGCCTCATTTTTCCGTTATCCCCCTTCTTTAGTTCTTGGTGTTGTTAAGGGCTGCGAATATCCGTTAAGGAACCGTATGAGGCCTGATGATGTCCTATGATCCTATCACAGTCGTGGTAGTTGATCAGTCTTCTTCAGGTAAGGTGGATGACAAGTTTATTGACAACGTGTCATCATGAGGGGTGGACCCCTGCCGCCGACAATAGGTGGCGCGGTTAGTCATCCCCCATCCTCAATAACAACCTTGAGACCTGTTGGGAATGTGGGGTTTTGGGTGGGGAAGTTGAAACTAGTTTTATGCCGGAAGCAGATTATGTGAATAGCATAAAATATAACCATTAAACACTCCATGGGATGACATAAGGCAGAAATACATAAACATNTGCTTCTGCCATCTCTGTTCTTGTCAGTGCTCACATCTTATCTGGAACAACCTGCGGAAAGACGTGGTGATGGTTTCTCGCGAGTGAAGGGGTTATGCTGGCGAAGAAGCCACAACCTCTTGGTCATCTCGTGTGTCTTCTTCGTGACCGCTGGCTGTCCTTGTGGTGCTTTGATGCCGTAGCAGAACTTCCGAATGATTTGGCCTTGATTGCCAAGAGTTCGTCTTGGATCGAAAATGTGCGATATAATAAATGAATTTATTTTATTTACGGGTTTATAGCTAATTTCTAAAATTATAGCCAATGAAATTTTACATTTATTTGCGAAATTTCATTACCGTATGTCATAAAATACGACCATGAGGGGACAGTCAGAGAAAAGTTACCATTTTCTATTAATCAGACGGTAGTGCCTTTATGAGAACAGATACAGCCAGAAACATTTCATGACTTTTGATGTGAAATTAAGGCCAAAATTATTCCTTTTATATTTTTTTCCATTTTTTTCCACTTATCTCTAATTTCCATTATAGTTCAGTAATGCGAACAGATAAAACCACGGAGTACTAAATAACATTTTATGCACTCTTAATAAGCTTCAATTTGAGTCCAAAACGAGGTCTCTACGACGTCTGGTTCTCATTCTGCAATTTGTAATTGCCAATTTTATTGCCAAATTGCCAAATTGCAAATTGCGCGAAAACTTACCGCTAACGAGTGACCCAACTACGATTTTCGGATTCAGCGGCACAAAATGCTTAGGATAAGACCCTCAAAATACTTCCTTCACCTAATGTGAAGCGAATCGCCCTAAGTGACCCTACTAAAGAGGTCATGAGAAGAAATTGAAAAGGACAACATGGAAGAGGGACATAAAAAAATACAGCTTCCCGTATAGAAGCATAGAAGCCTGGAACAACCTTGATGCATAAGTGATTAATGCAAGAAGTATTCAGGACTTCAAAGGCAAACTGGATAATAGTAGATTTGGAGACGGGACAGTACGAGCATAGCTCTTTTCCTGTATGTTACAACTAGGTAAATACACACACTGATTACGCTACACTCAGCAGGTTGGACCGACCTCCATAATAAAGAAGCAGGTGATGACTTGCAACTCTGATATTAGCATACACTGCCAATGGCAGCACACACGCCAGATTGGTCTCGCAGTAACCATCGTACTGTTCGCAGCTTGTGTGCGTTTTATTTAGCTGTCTGGCTGGTATTACATTGTAGTTCATTAATTTAATGTTTTTTACAGCTTTTCTGTCATTTATACTGTTTTTAAAGATGCAGATAGGATGTGTCCTTAGTTATATAATTAAATGAGGGGTCCAGCAGTAGTTATATTTATGGGAGGGGGGGTAGCAATTGTTTGCAGATTTTCTACTTGTACGACCATCTGTTACCTACCCCTGTGAATGTTAAGGTTCAACAGTATATGTATTTGGGGGTAACTTATTATAGGCTAGCTAACACTAGCTAAGTTTGCCACCTAACACAACCTGCCAAAAAAATCTTACCTCAATTTAGCAGGATGTCCAGCATGCAGAAAAGGAAGGAGAGAAGGAAGGAATTATGGAAGAAAAAAAAAGTGAGAGGAGAGAAGTCAACACTAGATCTGTTACAAGTTTTCCATTTTCTCTTTAGGAAATTGTTACTTTCTTCACTTCTTAGGTAACTGCCTTTCTCGCTTTATGTACTTTGCATACTTATGCCTATGGGTTAAAGATGAAAATAAGCAGGTAAAGTGTAGCAATGAGCCTTCCATGTCAAAGAAAAATACAAAATAGATGGAGAATGACGTTCACTACTGCTTACCTGTACCAGACCCTTCAGGCTCTATATACATCTATGTATTACATATCCCTTCACCTTGGAAATTCTTCAAAATCTTTGAATTTCTGAAATTTTGTGCCAACCCTGTTCCACCATCATAGCTTGTATATTCACTATGGTTTTTTTTATCTAATTGACAAACACACTTCGCAATAGGGATATTTGTAAAGAGATGGATTGTTAGATTAAGTCACCACTGTATACCTCATTAAAAACTTCTACTAGAATTCTCACACATTTTTATATTTTGTTCAGCCACTTGTTTCACTCTTCTGTCTACACCTCCTATGAAGGCCCTTCAATTACGATACAATGAGTGATATAATACCATACATCAACACTCACCACATTAAGTAAGTAACATAAGTGGAAATGGTCAACAAACCCTCGCTATTTCTTCTGTGGACCTGTTGTTGAAGAAGCAGGCAGTAAGTGTAAGGACAGTATGTAGAAACATCTTATGGTGGTTAGCTGGGGTATGTTGAGCTTGCTCCTCCCCTTCATTGCCATAGAAGGAACGGCTCTTCCCCAGCAGTCTCTTTAAATTGCCTTCAGCTCCTTCAAAAATTTTCTCGCACGTCAACCTAGAAAATGCAAAGGTAAGTCCATGCTCTCTTAGCTTAAACAATATCAAATGTTACCATGTTTACATCCAAAATTTGTCAAAAATGCTAAAGAGGGATGATCTGTAGAATTTCAGGGAATGTGAAATCATCTTATGACATGATGCATGTCAAAATAAGAAAATCTAAAGTTCTTAATTAAATCATATACTATTATGCTATTAGATGGCAATTTTTTTATTTAATGGTTTGAAGTGGTAGTGGGGAGCAAAGGGTTCTGAGTTCGAGTCCCATTGGGAGCAAAGTCTTTCTGCAACTAAATGGCCTAAATCACCCATATGTGGCCCATCAACCCAATCTTGACAGCAAGTGCATTGGAGGACACAGGGGCCTAATTCATTACAAGCATCACTATGAAAATCCTGCCTGCACTACCATGGGCAAGGGCCAACCATCAATGCCCTCATGTGAAAAAAGCCTAGAGGCATTGAAGACTTAAGAAAATAGATAAAGAAAATTAAATAAATACAATAAACAAATAATTTAGCATGAATGCATAAAATTCACATCCATCTAAACGACCAAGGCTGTACACTAAAGAATACTGAATCTTTATAAACTGCTTTGAGTATCATATATACTTAATATATGTTTTCACAACTTGACAACTATTTAGAAGTAAAGCTGGCTGTCTCCCCAAGCGGCTGGTAGTGCTCTTAGTAACTAGGTAGAGAGGATATGTGCATTACCCTTACACTCAACCCTCGGCTATCACGCATACCTAAATGTACCTCAACACTCAGCTATAACGATTTCACGGCTGTCACGCATCCTTTTTTCTTCTTTATATTTTCGGCCTATAGCGTCTGTAGGCAGTAACCATTAAGACTGGGAATGTAGGCCCTGGAGGCTCACATGAGGGCTGTGATGGTTGGCTCTCGCCCATGGTGGCGCAGGTAGGATTTTTAAAGTGGCGCCTGTGATTATAGGCTCATGCAGCCCCCTGTGTGCTTCTATGCACTCGCCGTCGAGTGTAGAGTTAATGGGCAGCATGCGAGTGTTCTTAGGCGACTCGACGATTGCCGAAAGATTGTGGCACCTGGCGGGATTCGAACTCGGTACACCGAGCTTGTCACTTCCAGACACTAACAATGTCTTTCACGGGAGGCAACTGCCTCCCCTGAAATGTACCTCAACCCTTGGTATCAAGCTACCAAGTTTTACGCCTATCACGCCTTGTATATCTGCACAAACATGTCTATCACGCCCCAACCATGTCTATCGCACTATGGTTGCCATGGCTGCAGCCATTCTTGGCCAGCCCGAGAAAGGAATTGTGGAATTGCTGGTCAAATAATGACGTCAGGGGGCCGCATACAGAAAGTTTATTACAGAACGCTTGGAAATCCTGATTATCTCGAATTTTTTACTACTAAGCAATAAAAGTGTATTCACAAACTTTTTTTTGTTTCAGCAGTAATGTTAAGGCCTTGAATGTGCCGGGGAGCACCATTAACTCTTCACAAACAGATGTTGGCCCGTTGGGGCCGCTAATCAAAGACTGCGGCCCAAGGAGAACATTCTCGTCAACTGTGCATATATAAACTAAGACAAGACGACTGTCAAGACGTGTATACAGTTGATTATGGTATGTTATTATGATATGAAAAAAATAATAGTATCATTTTCAATCATTATAACATTGAAATGGAGACTATGTCGCCCAAATACCCTTGAAACTGTCAACATTTTGGTTCATTTAGCATTGCTAAGCGGTTTGGTAGGATATGTTGGTACAGTAAACCCTCTATAATTCAATCTAATTGGGGGGAAGCCTGGGTTGAATTTGCTGAAAGTCCGAATTATCCGATGGTTACCTTTAGCCCCCCAACACAATAAGAACTCACTCAAACATGCCAAAACAGCACAGCTTGTATTACTTGTACTCACCAAAACATTGCTAATACTGAAGTCTAGAAATGCAGTACTACTGTACACTGAGCACTTAGGCGTCACTGATAGCGTCTTCAGGCAAAGGCTGCATTCAGTAAAGCACGCGCACAGCTGCACACGGAGGCACACGGTGACATCAGTATACAGTATGCCTAGCGCAAGCTACCCTCGCACTACAGCCCAGCAGGGAGGTGGATCGCTACTGAGTTGCCAGCTCACAACACAATAAGGGTAAGTAAACAAAGGGAAAAGAAAGCTTCTGCTCTTCGCTCTCCTCTTCTTGCCTCCTTAATATTTCATTTCCTGCTGCTATAACTTCTGCTGCATCAAATACAGGGTCATCAGCAAGTTATTCTTCAACAATAAGAATAGCCACAGAGATAAATTTCGGCAGCTGCTATCTTGGTAGCAATGTAAATTGTGAAGCGTTCAGTATCGTTCAGTAGGGAAGGTGCGGGCGGGGGGGATAACCCCTACTGAACGCAGCACTGGCAGGTGTCACTCAGGAGATTTGTAAGGTAAGGTCTTCAGTGCTTGAGGTGCTTAATGTGTTGGAGGCGATGTGGAGGCTGGCTGACGAAGTGGATGGCACAGATAAGGTGGAAGATGCTGCAGAAAATTCTGAAAGTTCGAACTTCAGTTTTGATTATGGAAAGTTGGAAAGTTGTTGAAAAATTTGAACTTGGCCTGAAACAGGTCCGAAATCCGAAGTTCGAATCATATAGGTTCAAATTAGCGAGGGTTTACTGTACTTTCAACGAGGAATTGAGAATAAGGTCAAAAGTGCTCTTTTCGCATGTATTTTGATGTGTTAAGAATGATGGTCGCATTAAAGATCGTAGGAAATGCCTCATTTTTCCGTTATCCCCCTTCTTTAGTTCTTGGTGTTGTTAAGGGCTGCGAATATCCGTTAAGGAACCGTATGAGGCCTGATGATGTCCTATGATCCTATCACAGTCGTGGTAGTTGATCAGTCTTCTTCAGGTAAGGTGGATGACAAGTTATTGACAACGTGTCATCATGAGGGGTGGACCCCTGCCGCCGACAATAGGTGGCGCGGTTAGTCATCCCCCATCCTCAATAACAAACCTTGAGACCTGTTGGGAATGTGGGGTTTTGGGTGGGGAAGTTGAAACTAGTTTTATGCCGGAAGCAGATTATGTGAATAGCATAAAATATAACCATTAAACACTCCATGGGATGACATAAGGCAGAAAATACATAAACATATATAACTGATAAAGTCTAAGGGTAAGCCTACCTATTCCTGGACGATTTCTAACTTAACCTAATTAAGGCATTTTCGATGATTTTTAATGTAACCATTATTCTTAACACATCATAAAAAGGCATAGGAAAAGAGCACATCTAGCCTCATACTGAGTTACTGGTTGAAAATACCAACATACCGTAAAAGTGGTAAAATGCCGTGACTCACCATCTATATGACCATACAAACTATGGAAGATGGGGACCTATCTATCTTTCAAATATGAAGCTTCTTGAGAAATCAGCTCCTGAAGTTAACGTTGAATTCATTGATGGTAACTTTGTTGTGAAGATGACCAAAAAGTACTTCAAGGAAGTTTCTGTGGACCAGGCAACAGAATGGATCAATAAAACTTTGCAAGATGAACAATGAAATAATTGCAATAACCAGGAATGACCAAGCGAGGGACAAGTTTTGGCTGCAAACAGTTGACAGTGCAAGATTGCACGTGTTCAGCAAGGCCAAGACAGGCCTGGAACAGCTTCCTCCAGCACGTGATGCTTTGGAGCTTTATGTCCAAAGCGCCAACTACCAGGCCAAGATTTGGCTTCAGGCAGAGATGGATTCAAGCAGAGATGTAAACTATTGTTGTGACATTGCCCCCAGATCCTTGGAAGGAGTCAGGTTGCTTGAAACCTCAATGAACCAGGTTACCTTTGTACCATTGTCCTGCCTCGAACTTGTGACCTGCTCTTGCAAAACTAAGTGCAGGACTGCTAGATGCACCTGCTTCAAAAATAATCTGAAATGTACAAATGCCTGTGCCTGCGATTCTATTGATTGTTGTAATCCATCAGAATGATCACTATTTTTGTCAAATACATATTGCATACATATAATGTTTTCTTAAAAAATATATATGTTATAACGCTAAAGTAGACCAAACAAAAAGTAAAAAGGTGTCCAAAAAAAAAATTCAACCTGCATGGAATGTTAATAGCCGGCACCCATGTTAAATCAATCAGTCATAGGTCAGACAGAAATACAAGGGTGGACTTTGATCTACATGACCTACTTCTGATATCAATATTCAGACCTAAAAATAGTACCAAACTGTTTGTCTCTTCCATACTTTTCTTTTGATATACAACATTACTATGTTTGGATGACTGAGAAATTTGACCTTTTTGGCCAACAAAAGGGTCTTTAAATGACCTTTAAATCAAATTTTGTTGTGGCATCCGCCATACTATTTCTGTCTTCTATTTATAACTGATTGATTAAGGCTATTAACATTCCATGCAGGTAAAAGTCACAATTTTGGTCCTTGGCTGGTCTACTAATAAGGCAGAAGCTGTACAAAAATTAATATACAACAGAAGCTGTACAAAAATTAATATACAAGTCAGATTAAGAGTTAACTGCTGAAAGCTTAGTATTGTCAAGGGGAATTAATAAATATTGGAAATAAATTTCAATGACTTACGCTCTTAGGTAGTGTGCCACAGCCAGCAGGTATTGGTCATTTACAGAGTAGACAGTAGCCAGGTTGCTATGGATCAGACCTCCATCAGGCTGATAGTGAAGTGCCTAACATTGAAAAAAAATACATATGAGATTGGAAACATATACTGGTTATATATGTATGTAATAGTGCTAATACTGTTTGCATATCTATCTATGACTCTTGTTTGTTACATTTGAGCCTAGCATATCAAAGTATGATACTACTAAATTTACCTATGATAAGTTTTAATATATTACTACCTTTCCCTCATTGTGTATGAGGTAGCGTTCGTGAAAGCAAAGCAAAAAACTAACAGGAAATTAAAGACTAACAAATAAAAATTTAAATGGGTAATAAATATATGAATAATACAAAAACTCCTCATAAACACAGCTATGTAATCAAATTACACTATTTCCTCGTTATACAATAGAATTACATTCCTGAAAACCGAATCACATAGTGATCTATCTTATACCGAACTTAAGGTTAAATGCGATTTATAGGGATGCATTCCTAGACCTGAACAGTTGAACCTCACGAACCTCAGGGTTACATTCCTGAAACGACTTTTAACCCGTACAGCCCAGCTGACAGCTATGAACCGTCGCATATGGGTGCAATGCTCAGCCTTCGCAACTTTTCAACCTTGTATCTCTGTACATAAGGGTCATAGCGTTTTAATATTCACATACGTGGTGATTCAGGATGTGAAGCAAGTATACACTACTTGGCAACTCATATTCCATCCCTCCCGTGTCCCTCACAGCATAATTTCTTTGAACGCCTGGACCCTGCTTTCTGCTCTCACATCTCGGCACACAACCCACACACATCAGGCAGAGCCAGGGCACTATGGGTGATGGTGCACCTGCTCGCCTAGTAGAGCGACACTTCTACCGCTTCATCCCCCCTAACCCCATCAAAGAGAACCCTTCACAAAAGTGTTGTGTGTGCCAACACACTGGGATCACAGAGATCCTCTGTACTACAAAACAAAGTTGCAGCTGGGAGCCTTCGATGCCACAGCAGAAGGGTAATTTTTCGGTATAGGGCCTCCTGCAATTTTGAGGTTGAAACTTTGTTTTCCTGAATAGTTTTATATGTATTGAATTAATAATCTGGAACTTGTTTTTGGCAGAAATCATATTTGTTTACAGGTGTGAGGGAGGCCCGCCCCGCCCCGTAAGCCCCATTTCGCTTAGCACTGCCATAGTACACTCAACCCTCAGCTATCACGCCTAATTGGTGCTGCTATAGCCGAAATTGCGATAGCCAAACAATATAAATTATGGTAATAATTCAAAATAGTGCCAGCATCCCCGAGATGACCACATATACAGTATTTGCGGCGCATAAGACGCACCTCCACATAAGACGCACCCCAATTTTACAAAAATATTCTGAGAAAAATATATACTGTAATGGTGTTTTGAAGAGAGAAAAAATCATCATATATGTATCAGAAGTTATTAAAAACGAGTTTTGTAGGGTAAAACCAATGATTTTGAGCATGTACAAAATTCAACGGGCAAAAATTTACCACGATACTACGGTACGGTAAGGCATGCATCTGTACTGTAAGGTAACCATCTTTTCCTTGTTCATATTGTTGAAGGGCACTGATGTGGGATCAACGACATTCACCCTGGTGTACACCTGTAAATCTATCACAGTTGCAAGGGTTGTTTAGTCTTCCTCAGGAAGACACAGGTGAAGGTAGATTCACACTATACCATTACGGCCCCGTTTCATCACATCACGGTAGCTTTCCGTCAGGCGTGCCTTGTATTTACTCTATTCGTCAGAGTTCCGTCATTTTCGGCAGTTTACGCTCAACTTCTAAACAGGCATGGCGCCTCAGAGGGTAAGGTTGAAGAAATTTCTCTTCTCTCGGCTTCTCTGTCTCTCATCCAACCCTGCCTACACACTCTTAGCACTCGCACCCCTTTTAAGGGGACCCCGGACCTAAAATGAACGTATATTCTGACACCTGGTTGAAAATCAGGTTAATATTTTAAAGATATGGACGTGGTGGTGGTAAGATACCCACGAGGTTTTACGGCTATATCTCGTCTATTAGCGATTTAAAGATATGGACGTGGTGGTGGTAAGATACCCACGAGGTTTTACGGCTATATCTCGTCTATTAGCGATGTTATAATTGCAAATAGATAAAAATATTGCGACTCACGGCAACCTGCGTCCTGAACCAGCTCCATACTTTCCACTTCCCTCTGTTCATACTCGCTGTGAAGTTGCCAAAAGTATCCAGGAGAATGATTAGTTTCACAAACCACAACTTTTTGCAATAATTTGGTATTATATAGCAGTACAAAAATATTTTTACGTGACATAGGTTGCCGTGAGTCGCAATATTTTTAGCTACACACAAACCTCGTTTTCCCGGACTAATAGGGGGGGAGCACTGGTCCGGGAATCGCAACAGTCCAATGCCATTTTTTTCTTTTTTTTTTTCTTTTACATCTTGGCCTATAACGTCTGTAGGCAGTAACCTCCAGGGATGGGATGGTAGGCCCTGGAGGCTCACTTGAGGGCTGTGATGGTTGGCCCTCGCCCGTGGTGGCGCAGGCAGGATTTTTATAGTGACGCCTGTGATTAGAGGCTCATGTCGCCCCCGTGTCCTCCAATGCACTCGCAATCAAAGGTAGAGTTAATGAGCAGGGCATGTGGGTGTTCTTAGGCCACTCGACGGTGCAGAAATATTTTAAGTGGATTTATGGGACTCACTCGGGATCGAACTCGGGTCTTCGAGAACGCCACCCGGTGACGCTAACCACTCTGCTACCGCCTCCCTCCCCGCGGCCTACCATTACCCACCCCCGGACGTTTATCCTACTCTAGTATTTACTGTCCAGCAACCGCCAATATCAACTACCCCGCCGCGGAGTTTTACGTCCGCTGAGCATGCTGCCACCTGGCGGGAGGCAGCAGAAAGTGTTCAATAGTCTCAAGAGACGTTCCTGCACCAGGGGTAGTGGGAGTCAGGGGACTGACGGAGGTTGTGCAGGTGAACCGTGAGTGTCTTGTGCCACAATGTAGACAATACGACCGCTGAGCATGCTGCCACCTGGCGGGAGGCACGGACATTGACCAGGGGTGACAGGAGACGCTCGGACCGCCGGACAACTTTGTCAATTTACGAACAGGACCAGGCATTTCAACATATAAAAAAAAATATAAAAAAAAGAAAATATAAAAAAAATTGTCCGGGACAGACATATCCCCCCCCGGACCTCGGATTTTGTCCGGCAAATCCGATATCCGGGAAATGGAGGTCCGGGAAATCGAGGTTTGTGTGTATTTGCAATTATAACATCGCTAATAGATGAGATATAGAAGAGGAAGCGGAGGGAGATGGAGGACGAAACCTTAAACAGCACTGGGTCCTTTTAAACTCATCATACGCAGATACACGTGCACTGGTTGGCTGTAAAAATGTAAAAATGGCTGTGTTGAAAAGTTTGTTTTTCTTAGTTTCAAAGGATTATATCTTAGCCATTTTTTAAGCTTTTTTCACCATTTCTTTTTTGTTTAAGAGCTATGAACAAGACAAAAATGTTGAGTAGTCAGAATAAAACAAATGTTTGAGTACATCTTCTGTGTTTAAATTGTTTCCTCAAAAATTTGGATAAAAAAATAAGGAGTAGTAAAAATTAAGTTTCCTCGTCATATAAGGGATACCCAAAATATTTATATAAGAGAAAAGGTTAATGAAGGCCACTATTTTCATGGAGCCAAAGAAGAAACATATTGGTAAGTTATTTTCAACAGTATAAAAATTTGAGCTTTATTGAAAATTTGCACGTTATTCATAAATAACTATGGTATTATCGAATGGAAGGAAGTGATGCTACATAGAATAATAGTTAATGAGAAAGGAAAATAATTGATAGCTTTTCCCTGTGTGTAAAACAAATTCGGTTGTACCGTCCAAGAGTAAAAAGTGCCGGGTTCCCTTAAGAAAACTTTAACACGCTCTTTGTTTCACTATATTCCATTTATCCACAAAACTCATTCCCAGCGAAAATTCAATCACCATTATCAGCCTCCCTTCCAAAGACCTTACAAAAAAAATAGGAAAGCAGGTGTCAGAGTGTGCTGTCCATTGGGTGAGGTGTTTGGAAATTCGCTTGGTGGCAGCACCGGCGCTCGTTATTTTCTTGTGTATATATTAGTTGTCTCATTAAATTTGCATATGCCTCCCTAGTGCAGTGCTCAGCGGGCCTTTGGCTCTGCTTGCCCTGGTTCCAAACCAGCCTGGATATATTTAATTTTAGGATATAATTATTATGTCTTTTTTTTTGTCTTTTTTAATTTGTGCCTATAGCACCTGTAGGCAGTAACCCAGGTATCGGATGGAAAGCCCTGGAGCAGTTTCTCAACCGGGGTTCCCCGGAACCCTAGGGTTCCGCGAGAGGTCGTTAGGGGTTCCGAGAGAAACGGTGGTACGTAATTATTATTATTTTTTTTTTTTTTTTTTTTTTTTTTTTAATTACAAAGGACTGGCCAAGGGCACAACAAAAATAGGTAAAACAAAGCCCGCTTAATTACCAGTCCCTAAAAAGAAGACAGTAAGAGAATAAAGAAAGGGGGATGGGCCAATTTAGTTCAGGAGGCATCTTGTTACTCTTCTCTTGAAAAGATTTAAGTCGTAGGAATGTGGAAAAATAGAAACAGGAAGAGAGTTCCAGAGTTTACCAGTGAAAGGGATGAAAGAATAAATATACTGATAACTCTTGCATTAGGAAGATGGACAGAATAGAGATGAGAATGAGTAGAGTCTTGTGCAGCGAGGGGGGTAGGCATGCATTTAGCAAGTTCAGAAGAGCAGTGAGCATGTAAATAACGGTAGAAGATAGCAAGAGAAGCAACATTGCAGCGGTGATTTAAAGATAGATGACAGTCAGTCAGAAGAGGGGAGTTGATGAGACGAAAAGCTTTTGACTCAACCCTGTTTAGGAGAGCTGTACGAGTGGATCCCCTCAAATATGTGAGACATACCGTATTTTATGGCTTATAAGACGCTGCATTTTGGAAGACACCCTGATTTCGGATAGAAATTTCTAAGAAAAAAACAAAAAACAGACCACCAAACTTTTTAATGTCAGTCATTTTCACACAACTCACACTCACTATTCATTATCTTCATTCAGCACTGCTCACAGCCATTTTATTTTTCAGCTTGTATGCGATAATATGTTCAGTACCCTCCAGAGTTTCACGCTTGCTTTCTTCCCAAGGCATAGGGCGGAACTCGCGGATCGCGAAACTCGGGTATTGAAAAAACACTGTAAAAATGCTTAGTTAGTCTGGTGAGAGGTGTACATACCGTATTTTACAGTTTATAAGACTCACTTTTTCCCCAAAAAAATATCCTGAAAATGCCCCAAGCCCCTGTCCACCTAGCAGTGAATGGGTACCTGGTGTTAGCCAAGGGTTTGTGACCCGCCTCCCGGGGTGGTGGCTTCGGCCAACACTACGTAGAGGAAAGGAGGAGGAGAGGAGCTTGAGATTGAGTTGGGAGTCACCCAGCGGATGCTGTCGGTGAATCCTTTAGTCCAGCGTTCTCACACACACGTATTCTGTCCTACGAACGATACTTGATCTTGATCTTGATATTACAGGTGGCCTATTCCTCATAGGCCTGGCCTTTGAACCGGTGTTGCATAAAATAAGTAACACCTCAAAATATGTAGAACCTGACCTAGCTCACACCCCCGCCGATCTTTACTTATTTACCACAAAGTACTCCTTTGTAAGTGATTAACAAGGACGTGTGTGGTACTGTGGTTGCTGGAGGTACTGGAGGAGACAGGAGAGAAGAGAGAAAGGCATTGGAGGTACCGTAGAGAAGGGAGGAAAGCATTAGTGTAGTGATTAATTAGTAAGAGCAAGGCATTGAGTGATCTAGCTCTGTACACGTTTTATGTCTATGTAGTGTGCTTTTAAGTATGGCAAGGCAGGTGAAGGGATTATCTCGTTAAAAACTTCCATCTCTGTCTCTCTCGATTCGTCGTCTTCTTGTGACCTTTGACGCTTAGTATCGCTTCATAGGTTCTCTTCAAACTTCGCCTCCTTTGTTAACAGATTTGTCAACTCTTCCCTTGTCTATTTCACCTGGGATACTAAAACATTCTCATTTGTTTTGGTCTGAGTGAGTGAGGGCGTCAGCTGATGGTTGTGTGACAGTGTTATACGGCAATAACACTGTCACAATGCCTTCCTCTCTTCTCTCCTGTCTCCTCCAGTACCTCCAGAAACCACAGTACCACACACATTGAAAAAATTCATGGTTAATCACTTATAAAGGAGTATTTTGTGGTAAATAAGTAAGGAACGGCAGGGGTGTAAAGTTTAAAGGTGCTACTTATTTTGAGGTGTTACCTATCTTATTTAATTATCCTTGATGAGGGCTGTAAAATCTATTTTAAATCTTTCTCTGCACCGTCGAGTGGCCTAAGAACACCCACACGCTGCCCATTAACTCTACCTTCGATTGCGAGGTCATCAGAGGACACAGGGGGTGGCATGAGCCTCTAATCTCAGGCGTCACTATAGAAATTATGTCTGCGTCACCACGGGCGGGAGCTAACCATCACAGCCCTCAAGTGAACCTCCAGGGCCTACCAATCCACCCCTGGAGCTCAATGCCTAATGGCGCTGTAGGCACACACACACACACACACACACAAAGGGTCTGGAAAAAATTGATAGAGAAGACCTGTTTGTGTGGGACGACAGAAGTACAAGAGGTCATGAGAAGAAATTGAAAAGGACAACATGCAAGAGGGATATAAAAAAATACAGCTTCCCGTATAGAAGCATAGAAGCCTGGAACAACCTTGATGCAAAAGTGATTAATGCAAGAAGTATTCAGGACTTCAAAGGCAAACTGGATAATAGTAGATTTGGAGACGGGACAGTACGAGCATAGCTCTTTTCCTGTATGTTACAACTAGGTACAGCTAAGTATTAATTATCCGACCTTGGGGGGACCGAAGGTAGGTCGGATAATTGGAATAGTCGGATGTTCAGATATCACAGTAACCATAAACGTAAGGACAAAATAGTATAGAACATAAAAGATGCAGCTCTTGAAGGCCGATCCAGTGGTATACACGAAAGTAAAATACATGCATAAATAAAGCCACATATCAATGTTTTCTAAAAAACTATAAAAAAAAAGGAGTAAAATAAATGGCCAAAACAAGACACAATGTGGTAGTGAAAAAAGTTGGTTGTTTGGACAAGTCTGATGTTTGGAGGTCGGATGTTGGGAATTTGGCTGTAAATACAAATCGGTAAATATGCACACACACACACCAATTAAAAAAAAAAATATATATAATAATAATATAATTAACGTGTACGAAGCAGCGCGAAACTCGGGGATATAATGCGCGAGTCGGGATGGTAAGAATTTAGGACTCAGCGCGAAACTCGAGGATCGCGAAACTCGCATAGCGTGAAACTCGGGAGGGTAGTGTAGTATAAGTAAATCATTTTTATGAATTCGCCATGGATAATAATTTCCAAGACTAAAAAGAGCTTGTGATAAAGTGTGACAGCCTGGTGGTTAATGATACATGTTGGCTGGCTGAACACGTACACGCAGGTCAGACGGCGGGAGTGTCTATCGATATATGAATGTTTAGGCGTATTACTTTATATCTTATTTTTTCCAAAATATGTGGCCCCACACAGTTGTATACTGCACAAGTCGCCCGTCATTTAAAGATTAAATATCAATTAACAAAAGCCATGATTTAGGCATAATATTAGCTTGAAATTAGTTCAATTAAAATGTTATTCAGTTTTTCACTCATAGTTTACTCTCGCAAACTATATTTCATGACTTATTTCTTATTTTTATAGAAAAAAAAATGAGAATTTTTAACATGCTCTTTAATTCTGCTTACCTGATAGAGAACGAGTGCACAGTTAACAAAAGTCAACAATCCCAGTTACAGGGCGGAGAGGCACTGCTTTGCAAATGGTGATTGCTAGACAAATGACTCGTCACTGATGAGGACGCTGTTCATCCCCTACTTGTCGGAGACGAGTATCAAACGACTGTCTTCTTGTTATCATTTATTAGTATCGATGTATTATTGTGCCAACAGTAAGCATCCGGCCACATACTTTTCAAATTATCCAGCCTATCCGTTATCTGGCCGGATCGTAAAATTCACTATCCGGTGCACCCCTAATTAAAATCATTACCCATGGTTTTGTCCACGCAAGCCGGACTCGCAATCGACAGTTTTACCCTCCCAGAGCAAGCTTGGAGGTCATTATGACCATTCTTAGGGTAATGCTGGGAACTCACACACCACACAACCCCCTCCCCTTGCTCAAGGGGGACAGTAATCACCTGAATTTGTCAGTGAAAAATCTCCCTGGGATTTACCCTTACTCCACTACAAGGCAACAATATGCAGCACTGTTCATTCTCAATTACTTTGAATCAATACACAGCAACATCCAAGGATTGCAACACTTCAAGTCTGACCTGGAGGTAGTAGCGGACTGAGAGACGGTAAGGTGGCGGGGAAGGCAGGTCCAGCATGTAGCGGGTCAGGTCTCCAAGACAGGTAAGGCAGCGGACCACTATGTCACTTCCACTGTCTCCAGTCACAAGTTGGCCAGGTCCATCTTCCTCATCTGGTCAAAGTAGTGAGTGTGTGAATGAATACAATTTCCAAGGGTAATTGTAGGTCATTCCTAGCCAATAATGGATGCACCCAGTAATTGTATGTATACATATTCAAATTTGCTGTTGCCCTTGACATATCAAAAGCTTTTGATAAGAGTCTGGCACAAATCTTTAATTTCCAAACTACCCTCTTTCGGTTTCTATCCTTCTCTCTGCTCCTCCATCTCAAGTTTCCTTTCAAACCGTTCTATTGCAGCTACTATAGACAATTATAATTGTTCTTCTCCCAAGACAATCAATAGTGGTGTTCCTCAGGGTTTTATCCTATCACCCACTCTCTTTCTATACATATCCATTAATGATCTTCTTAAAGTAATCGTCCAGACCCATTTTTTTTTTTGCCTAATTATGTTGAATGTACGTACATTCAAAACACTCTAATCCACCAAAATAAAGCATTTTTTTTCCTAAACAAATTTTAAAAAAAGGGGGTTTTTTTTTTAAAT
>JACEEZ010019301.1:21187-55653 GCA_016584305.1 Chionoecetes opilio | reverse complement strand
TCGTTCAGAAGACGACTGGTTTTGGGGGGGAAAACGGATGCTGAGAACCTGGTAAGGCCTGCGTCCAAGAGGCATTGAAGAGGCTCGAGGGAAAGGTTGAGTGACCAACACCACGACCCTGAGCGGCTTCGTCACCAGTCGCAGCAAGCGGCTGTTCGAGCTGCTGACGGATCGGAAAGAACACCCCCAGAACCTACTCGCGGACGAAGCACTGAAGAACCGCGTCAGGGCTCTAAAGGTGGTCAATGACAGCGCTGAGCGTGCGATCGCCCTCATCAAGCAGTTCGCCGGCGCTGTAAAGGACGAGGGCCCGCGCCAGTACCTCCTGCGCGTCGTCAAGCACCACCGCAGCGAGGTTCCCAAGCGGACCAAGGCCGCCTGCTCGGCCTTCTCCCTCTGAGTGCGATCAGAGGTGCGTCAGTGTAATCAGAGGTCCGATCAGTGTGTCGATCGACGGGGCACTGAAGAACCGCGTCAGGGCTCTGAAGGTGGTCAATGACGGCGCTGTAAAGGATGAGGGCCAGCTCCAGTACCTCCTGCGCGTCGACAAGCACTATCGCAGTGAGGTTCCCAAGCGGACCAAGGCCGCCTGCTCGGCCTCCTCCCTCTGAGTGCTACGGCAGTCATGTGCGCGATCTATAAATTATATTTGATTTTGTTGAAAGAGGTATCAATCGCATCCATTTTAAATAATAAAACAGGGCAAAGTCAATATGGCGAAGTATCTGAACTTTTATTTTTCCCTAGTAAATATGGAACACCCTAATGCTCAATCTGAGACCGAAATAAATGACACTGCTCGCGTATACTATGAGGAAAACGAACCTCAGATTGTGATGGGAGCCCAACCTTATATGTTTGAACCAGAATACGAGGCGGACGAACAGATGTTAGCGGCAACAACAACCCCTTACACACAACAACCCCTTACACACAACAACCCCTTACACACAACAACCCCCTTACACACAACAACCCCTTTACACAGAACAACCCCCTTACACAAAACAACCCCTTACACAGAACAACCCCCTTACACACAACACCCCTTACAACAACAACCCTTACCAAGTATGTTACACGCCATTCCACACCATTTACTACCACACGCTAGTCCACCACATTTCCTACCACACCCCAGTCCGCCCCATACACCCCGTCTCCTACCGCACCCCACCCACACCCAGTCAACGCTCCCGCCACACCTGCCCCCCCGGTTGGAGCCCTCACGCCGTGGGAGTGGGAGTCTTGGAGGTGATAGTGATGGTGGTGACGCTGTTTGTGTGGAGGCGTCAAAAATGTCAGGAAAACACAACAGCATCCGGTGAGTGAGTGAGTGAGTGTGTGTGTGTGAGTGTGTGTGGTGAGTGTATGTGTATTTACCTAGTTGTATTTACCTAGTTGTAACATACAGGAAAAGAGCTATGCTCGTACTGTCCCGTCTCCATATCTACTATTATCCAGCTTGCTTTTGAAGTCCTGAATACTTCTTGCATTAATCACTTTTGCATCAAGGTTGTTCCAGGCTTCTATGCTTCTATATGGGAAGCTGTATTTTTTTATATCTCTCTTGCATGTTGTCCTTTTCAATTTCTTCTCATGACCTCTTGTACTTCTATCGTCCCACACAAACATATCTTCTCTGTCAATTTTTTTTAGACCCATTGATGCTCTATATACACTGCTATAAAATCTCCCCTTTTCTCAAGTGTTGGGATATTTAGTCTTGAAAGTCTTTCTTCATATGGTAAATCTCTCAGGCTTGGAGCCATTTTTGTGGCTGCTCTTTGTATTCTCTCAATCTTCCTTATATCCTTCTTTTTATGTGGTGACCAAATCACTGCCGTATATTCCAACCTTGGTCGAATCAAAGATGTTAAAAATTTCTTCATCATCTCTTCATCCAGATATTTGAATGCCATTCTTATATTCCCTCACAACTGGTATGATTTTCCCTTGATCTTTTTTATTGCTTCTCTGTTAAAAATTGCCCTTTAAATCCTACCCCCAAATCTCTTCGATTTTGTTTTTGTTTTCCATTCTTTTCCCTCGAATACTTTCCTCTCTGTTTTTTTTTGCTATGCTCATTTCCATCACTTTACACTTTTTGGCATTAAACTCCATTCCCCTAGTTGACCCCCAATCTGAAAATCTTACCAAAACCCTTTTTGAAAACCCTCCACCTCTTTACTTTCTATTTTTTCTTTTAATTTAGCATCATCGCGAAAAACTCATAAACGTTCACTCCCTCTGCATATCTTTTACATAGCCCAAAACATCCGGGGGCCAATACTGATCCTTGAGGAATCCACTTATCACATCACCTTTTCTGACTTTTGATCTTTTATTACTGTTCTCATCTCTTTTTTCCCAAAAAAGTCTTCCATCCACTTCAGCAAACCCCCCTTAAATCCCCTACTGTTCTAGTTTCAGAGCAGTCTCTTATGGGGTACCTTGTCAAATCCTTTTTTTGGCCCAAGAAAATGAAAATCGACCCACCCCTCTTTTTCCTGTGTCACATCAATCACTCTCGAGTAAAGCTTAATAAATTCTTTATACATGACACCCCCTTCTAAATCCAAACTGGCCCCTGAAAAGTGTTTTGTCTCTTCAAATTTTCAACCATCTGTCCTTTACAATTTTTTCCACATTTTTTGCCATACACTTGTTGATACTGGCCCTTTAAATTTTGTGGGTTTTTCTTTGTCCTCCTTTGTGAATTGGCACAATATTTGCTCTTTTCCAATCAAGCGGACTCTGCTCTCCTGATGAACTCTCAATTACACTATTAAAATTTCCTGCTAGTTGGTTATGCACTCTTTCATTATCCGTCGACACTCCATTGGACCCCCGGGGTTTTCTCACATCTTTACTTTCCATTAGCCTTTTTTTTCTATTACTCTACTTTTAGTCTTCCCTTATATTTTCTTTTCTATTATATTTTTCGTTTTCAAATTCCCCTTTTTCTTGTAAATACAGTCTGTAAGCACTTTTTTCCACCTTGGCCTGTTGTAATGCATCTTCATACACTATGCCCTTTTACCTTCCCCTTATCTTTTTCATTCCTTCCTTTTTTTTCATTTTTCCATTAATATATCTATAGAAAATTTCGGTTCTTCCTTTCATTTTTTTATTATATTCCTCTATAGTTACTTCTTCTTCTCTTCGGATTGTTTTTTCATTTTAGTTGTTTTGTACTTCTCCCTAGGTTGTACCACCTTTTTTCCCCCAAAAATTTTCCCGTCTTTTCTTTTTATCTTGCTAATTTAATTTTCTGTAAACCTTCATTTTTTTTTTTTTTCTGAAACTATCCTTGGAACATAACATTTTTCCTTCGGGGTAAATTGGATGAACTATCCCAATTTTTCTGGGGACTCTTTGCTGCTGGAAATTTTCCAGTTGTCTCTCCGAAGAATGTTCTTAATCCTCAAAGTCTGCTTTTCCATATTGTATCTTTCCTTTTTTGGTTTTCTTTTCTCCCCCTTTTTTGTTATCATTTTTTAAAAATTTAATAAAAAAAGTACATGGGCGCTCTTTCAAGTGGATTGTAATTTCTTTACTAAATTTCTTTCCCGTTTTTTCGCAATAGTAGGTTAGTCTTGATTCTTTGCACCCCTTTAAACTTGTATTCTCTTTAAAACCCTGAGCTGTGTTATTATTACCCAAAACCAACAATTATACCCCCTGAGTTTCTCCCCCTTTAGTATACCATTCTTTTTCCCCCCCCCAAAATTCTTAGCTTAAAATCTCCCATCAAAAAATTTTGTTCTCACAATTTTCCATCGTATTCTTTAAAAAATTTGCTTGCTCTTTCATGTCTCCATACTCCTTCTCCCCCAGGAAATTTTTCTTAGGTGGAACGTATACGATTTCTAAGTCTCTATTTTTCCTTTTTTTATCACCCAAATTTTACTTTAACACCTCTGCCATACCTTTCCCCCTTTTTTCCCCCTTTCCTACTACCACATCTTTCCCTTTTTAAAACCCTTACACCACCTCCCTTTTTATGGTTTCTGTTTCGCCTCCATACATTTATTTTACCCTCCCCAACTGGCACATCCCCAGAATCACTCAGCTTCGTTTCTACTAACCTAAAATGTCTGTTTTTTTTTGGGTCTTTAGGGAATCGTTTACTTCTGATAATGTTAACACTACCCATTTATATTTTTGTACGAACCCGCCTCCTTTTTTCTTTTCCTTGAACTGTCCTTTACTCTTTTTCTTTTAGATACCCCCTTCTTCAGTTTTTGGGCTAAAACTCTCCAATATAATTTCTGTTTTTCCTCTTCCTTTCTCAATTCGTTTTTTTTCTTTGGCTTCTTTAAACAGTACATTAAATCGGGCTCTTTTCCTCATTCATATCTTTTCTTACCATATTTTTCTTATATTCTTCTGCTTTTGCCAGTTTCCATGCCTTAGACAATATATCTAGTGCTGTATTTTGTGACCTAAATTTAACTTTAAGGGCGGGCCCCTCCCTCTTCCTATTTCTCTAACCTATGTATCTCTTCTATTTCTTCTACCTCCGTTTTTCTTCTACTACTTAAAATATTTCTTTTGACTTTTTTCTTTTCTTCCTCTTCTCATAAGTTTTTCTTGGCAGCCTTTTTCTTTTTAAACCAAAAATGATGACACATTTCTTTTTGGGCTACCGTATCTTTTACTAAATGTTCCTTTTGTTTGATTACTTTTACTACTTCTTTGGTCAGATTTTTCTTTTCATTTTCTTGATCTTCTATTATTATCTGACGTAAGCTTTCTTGGTTTTTTTCTTTTTCCATCTTCCATGTCTTTCTTTCATCTTTCATTTCCTCTTGTGTCATTTTCCATTTCTTATGTACTGAATACATTTCTGCGTGCAGTTTTACTACCTTTTCATCGTCTTGCTTTCCGTTTAATTCATCCACTCTATTTTTCAAAATAGAATTATCTTTTTCCAAAACGTACACTTTCTTTTCCATCTTCTCAAGTTTATCCATTAATTCGTAAACAATATTTTCTAACATTACAACTCTTCTCTGGTTCGTTTTCAGCCCTAATATGACTTTTTCTGTGGTATCAAATCCATCAAAGGGGGTCCCAGCTGATCCCATCTGATCCGCCATTTTGTTCTTCTTTGTTTACAAAATATTCCACTTCCAATATTTATCACTTTTTTTGGTAGATCATTTGGAGTGTGTGTGGTGTGTGTGGTGTGTGTGGTGTGTGTGTGTGTGGTGAGTGTATCACTACAAATCCTTGCAAATTTCAACTTCCCGTTCCAATCTGCCCTAGTCCGCCGCACTAATCTTTTCAACACATTTAATGTTGTCGTATCAGTCGGAAACGTGTGCAAACTTTTCTCGCAAGGCACAGCTGTCTTGCTGCACCCATAAAGGATGCATGCATGTGGCATATCGCAAAATAAATCTATCAGAAACACCCAAAAATCTTCAAGTACAGTCAAACCTCGATATAATGGACCTCGATGTAACGGACTTCGGATGTAACGGACTCCATTTGCGTGACTTTTTTTTTTTTTTTTTTTTTTTTTCTTTTTTTCTTTCCATATTAGACCGCTTATCGCCGCTCGAATTGTCAACTCAACATATTTATATTATTTTCTCATTTTACTTTCGAATGCTTGGGTTTTTAGGAGTTTTGATGTATCACATATTAAGATATAATACTACAGGAGAACCTCGTTTATCCGGCACCCGCGGGGGGGAGCGCATGCCGGATAACTCATTTTGCCGTTGTTTTGAGAGTTACTCTTATGGAATCGCCCAAAATCCCCTTTTTTTTTTTTTTTTTTTTTTTTTTTTCCATCACAAGGAACCGGCCAAGGGCACAACAAAATGGGTAACACAAAGCCGCTTAGTTGCCAGTCCCTATAAAGAAGACAGTAAGAGAATAAAAAAAAAAAGAGGGGTGAGCCAATTTAGTTCGGGAGGTATCTTGTTACTCTTCTTTTGAAAAGATGTAAGTCATAGGAAAGTGGAAAAATAGAAACAGGAAGAGAGTTCCAGAGTTTATCAGTGGGAAAAAAAAAAAAAAAAAAAAAAAAAAAAAAAAAAAAAAAAAAAAAAAAAAAAAAAAAGCCTGGGACGATTAGTGCCGTTGTTTTGAGGCTGCCGTTGTTTTAAATGCCGGTTAAACGAGGTTCTCCTGTATAAGGAAGGAGCCTGTGTTGCTAGTGATTTAGTGGTAGAAGGTGTGTATTGTTTAAAATAGTGACTATTAGTGTTATGGAGTGGCCGCTGCTACGTCGCCCTGTCACCTCAACACCCTAAATCACCCTTATCTAAGGTGACACGCAGTGCAACACTGACCTAAATAGTGACACGTGTATAGAACTGCACTTTACAACCATATACAGGGAGGTTATATGAACATTCGATATACGAGAATCCGATGATACGAGATGTGTAAATTAGGGTCTATTTTCAATATATGAGATCGAAAATCCAATGTTACGACATTCAAACTGGGGTGAGTAAAATTACCAAGTTATTTACTAAAGTAAATTAAAAGTTATTTACTAAAATTATAAACATTTACTGACTATATGATTTTACCTAAGGTTGTACGATAATTATAATCAATCTGAAAATAACGTGCAGACTGGCCAACGACTGCTCGAGACTGGTATTAGCAGAGGTAGGAAGTCTCCAGGCTCGCTTATTATTGTTTGGTATGCTATGAAATATCATTTCTCTAGGTGAATGTAGACATATGATTGCATTTGGATGGATATCATTCATATATATGAGAAAAGAGATGAAATACAAGCAAGGGACTCATCCACGTTTGGCAGCGCGGCCTTTGGCAGCAGCAGCAGCAGCATGAGCCAGCCCATGAAGCCCGTGAGGTGGATATCAACACCACTAGACCTAGGGAGATAGATGTCTTTGGTAATATTTAGTAGGGGAGCGAGAACCCCTTGAGGAATCCTATGATCCCTGGTGATATCCTATGGTGCTATCACAGGCGTGGGAGCTTGTCTTCTTCAGTAAGTCTTAAGTCTACGTGTAAGTACGTATAAGTACTTAGTCTTCTTCAGGAAGGCACAGGTGAGGCGGATGACGGCGGGTTTTTACTCAAAAGTTTTGAGTGGCGGCTGGCCGCTGGAGCCGCCACCTCCTCCGCCACTGTAGGTTTGGGCAGGCTTAAACGTCTTATTACTCGTTATTATACAACTTAGTGATTATGGTGAGATGTTATATACACGTGTCATTATCTAAATCAATGTAGCACCGTGTATCACCTTAAATAAGGGTGATTTAAAGATGTTATGATGAGGTGACTGCTGGGGCAGTGAGTGACGGAGAAATTCTTGCCGCGGCCCCACCGCCCCATAACACAAATATTCAGTATTTCAACCCACATACTCACCTTCTAACACCAAAACACTAGCAACACAGGCTTTTTACTTATATATCTTACTATCTGATACATTAAAACTCCTTAAAACGCAAGCATTCCGAATAAAACGAGAATTAGTTTGGGATGACGGGGACAGAGGGCGGAGAGGCAGTCTGGCATGCCATTCTTGCCCGGAAATATGTCTCGCTGACTTGTGATTGGTCGAGAAGTTTTAAAAACAGTTTGTCATTGGCTGGTGACTGATGATGAGCTTGATGACATCATTTATGTTTTATGTTTAATTAATGTGCAGTTATGCTATTTTGTTTGCTATTTTCTCTTTCAGAATGGTTTTTCTACAGAATAGGTAGTACAGTGTAGGTAATATAGACGCTGTGTGTTTGTTGTGTTTGCTATAGTTTATTTTAGCTTGAAAAACATCTTTTTTTTTTCTTTTCTTTTTTTAAATTGATGTGGTCCTGGAACCAAACCTATATTTTACCATTAGTTATGTTTCGTTATACAAGATTTCGCTTTACGAGTATGCCAGGTGGAACCTAACTGCACGTATCTTTGGGACCTCCCTGTAATATTAATAATAATGAGTAGGGCCCGGATAGTTATGCACTAAAAAAACATGAAATATGCATGCAAATATGCACTAAAAATTGGACAAATATGCACTAAAAACAGGACAAATATGCATTTATATGCACTAAAAAATGTCACTTATAAAGCCAAGAATGCAGGTTATACGGAAACAAAATAGTTAATAGAAACTAATGTTAATGTTTATTAAGCAATATACATAATGTATTTAACATATATATGTGAAAGTGCTTCAAAAAATAAATATGAACATGTACATTATAGACTGACATATTTTCAGACATTAGCTACAGATTGTGGTTGCATTTGATGATGACATGGTGGCGTAAGTTCTCAAAGTTAAAACTCCGCCTGTTGTCTGTCAGCATAGCTTTATATTCTGAGAACACCCTTTCTACGTCACACGAGACGATTGGATACCAAGGACCGGAAACGACAGATTAAAGAGACGTGACCTCACCTCACCTCACCTCCCAGTACCACTTGTGCTCAGATGAATATTTTACCAAAATATGCATTTATATGCAGTTATCTAGGAAATATGCACTTGTCATAGAAATCACGCAAAATATGCATTTGCATATGAAATATGCAAATGCATAACTATCCGGGCCCTAATAATGAGCATTAGTCATGATAATAAGCATACCTTTGGAAGCCACGGCTGAATCTGGCTCATAGTAATTTGTTTACCTTTTACTAGAGCTTGAGCTTGACTAGCTACACGGTCTGGTTGTGTTTGTGATTATTTCTCATTTATTTCGCTTGTAGGAGCGGACCAAATTCAGCATGTAGTGCCAGTCACTGTTTACCTCCCAACATAGCTACACAGTCTGGTTGTGTTTGTGATTATTTCTCTTTATTTCACAATATTTCCGTTTTTTTTCATATATTTTTCCCACCCTGGAAAATACCCTCGCTATAACGGACAATCGGCTTTGACGGACCACTCCCCCCCCCCCCTTTAGTCCGTTATATCGAGGTTTGACTGTGCTATATTTATCTCTTGTGTTTAAGTGCTTCTGATCAGCGCGGGGAGAGGAGGCCTTCCTCCTGTTACGTCACCGAGCCGTGGCGCATAGTCTGCCAGTTGCCAGCAGCGTTTTCGAAGCTCGGGGAATTTACAGATTTTTATTGCGGATTATTAAAAAACGGCTGACTGGATGCAAAAAGTGACAACATATTGTTGATACACTCGATAACGGCTATACTCTAACTACATCAAATCAGGAATGATGAAATGGTCTGGACGATTACTTTAATCTAACTCAATGCCCTATCCATTACTACGCTGATGACTATCTGCATTTTTTTACATCGTTCACTAGATGTCCAACTCTACAGGGTTTAAATGATTAACAGATGGATGCCACAGAATGCCTAACTTCTGCTCTCACTATAATTTATGAAAGGGGTAAAGCAAACCATGCTTTGTTCAATGCCTCAAAAACCTAATTACTTCACCTACTCTTCTTCACCCCTCTTCCTCTTCACTTCACCCCTCTTCTTCAATGACACTCAACTGTCACCCTCTTCTACAATAAACATCCTTGTTCTATCCTTTACTTAAAAATCTGTGTTGTAAAACTTATCCGTCACCAAAGCATAGTATATTACACTCTTTTGTTGTTCTCTACCCCTTATATACTTTCCTTTACATTTTTCATCATCATTTAGGATTATTAAGCCGTGTTTTTCCATCCATTGTAGGACTATTTCACCATTTCTGTTCTCACTCCGTTTTCCCTTAAAACCAACATGGCCATTAAAGTCCCCAGTTATCATTAGTGGTTGTGTGTTTTCCTGTATTATCTTCTCTATCTCTTGTTTCATTTCATTGTTTCTCCCTGCATCACTTACGCTGAAGTACACTACAACTATCCTAACCTCCCATCCTTCTATTTTTCCTTTTACATGTAACAAATCTTTACATTTTGTTTCTATTTTTGTTTGTATCTTATCTAATTCTATTCCCATATTTTCCCTGTAAATCATCATAAGTCCTCCACCCTTCCTATCCTTTTCCTCTCTCATACTATCTATAACTCAAAACTCCTTTCTAAAATTTACATCCCTTACTTTCTTCTGAGTTTCAGTTAGACATACTATGCTGTTATCACTTGCAAGTTCTTCTATTTCTATACCTTTAGTTTTTGTTAAACCTTGCACATTTAGTATTTTTATTATTACACTTCTCTCCTCCTTCCCTTTCTTTTCCCTCACTCCTACATCTCATTCTACATCCCATCCCTCCGTTACCCTGACGATCTTACATTTCTTTATCATCTACCTACCACCCTCTCTTTGTTTCACCTGTAGTTTTTCCTTTAGTATAGCATCTTCCTCTCTTTCTCGCTTAGTTTTGTCTACTGCAAGTCTGATCTTATTTATCCTATCCTCCCGAGCATTTCTCAGCTCATTGCCTCTTTTTATGATGTCCCACTTAACATACACATCACTCAGACATGCAACCATAGGTCTTTCTCTCCCTCTCACTTTCGCTCCCATTCGATACACCTTCACCACTTCCACTCCTTCCACACCAAGCTTCTCCTTGAACAAATACTCACACAGCTCTTTATCATCTTTCTCCCTTTCTTTTACATCCTCTTTCTCACTTTCCTCTGCGTACATAATGACATTTTTCCTCCATCTTTCTTTATCTTCCCTTTCCTCCAGGTTCTCATTCATTCTCTCAGTCACTCTTCTCACCAACTCCTCATCCCTCTCATCCATCCTTTTTTCCATCTCATCCAGTTTTTCCTTCTGTTTCTCCATCATCTTCTTAATATTGGCCAGCTCAGTCTCAGTCTCCTTGAGCATTCCCCCTATTCTCTCCATTCTTCATCTGTTCTTGAATTACATTCATTTTATTCATCACTATTTTATTAGTCTCCCTGGATTCATGTAGCTCCTTTCCCATCTTCATAAATTCCTCCTGGTTACACTCATCTTCTTTAAGATTTTTCCTCACTTGAGGGTTGCATACAGAGCATATCCAAAATATCTTCTTATTGTTTTTCTGTAGTATCTGATAGGTTTCTTACATTTACATAATTTTCTTTTATGTCTACGCGTACGTCTGTGCGTACCGTATCTCGCAGAGTGCACGAGTTGGGTTATACTAGCCACAAGCCACTGAAGAAGCCACTTCTTACACGTGCGCAGAGAGCTCACAGGGTCACCTTCACCAAGAAATATCTTGCTTGGACTGATGATGACTGGTTGTCAGTGTTGTGGTCTGATTACTGTGACATGTAACCAAGGAGCTCGAGTGTACCGTCGCCCAGCAGTGACCCCCTCGACTCACGGTAAGTGGAGAGCACCGAAAAACACCCAGATTCACTTATGGTGTGGGGTTGTTTCTCTGGCAGAGGTTTAGGCAAGCTTGTTGTGCTTCCTAAAAACCTTAAAGTAAATCAAGCTGTTTACCTGGAGCTGCTTTGTGAACATTTGGCAGATTCTTTCGAGCTCACACGTGCCAGTGTGTTTCAACAGGACTGCTCCTGCTCACACTGCCAAATCTGTCACTCAGTGGTTTGATGACTGCATGGTACCCTTCATAAAGGATTGGCCAGGTAACAGCCCGGACCTCAACCCAATTGAGAACCTCTGGCACATGGTTAAGAAGGATCTGCAGGGGAAAGACGTCAGCTCTATACCCAAGCTCGAGAAGGCCATCCGTGAGTCCTGGGCAAACATCTCACCTGAACACCTAGAAACCTAGCTCATTCACTACCCCGACGTCTCCAAGCCATGAAGAAGAGAAAAGGCCACCCAACCAAGTATCAAAAGGTAATTATAATACATTATTATCTATAAATTTCCTTATGTATTGTTTGTTGTGCGGGGGCGGGAGTAGGGCACTGCATACTTTTTATGAGTACTGTATGCACTCGCCGTCTAGTGAGAATTAATGGGCAGCATGTGGGTGTTCTTCGGCCACTTGACGATTGCCGAAAGATTGTGGCAACTGGCGGAATTCGAACTCGGTCCACGAGCTTGCCACTTCCAGACACTAACCATGTCTTATGGCCTCCCGTGAAATGTACTGGAGCTACCTCAACCCTCGTATCAAGCTACTAAGTTTTACGGCTATCACGCCTTGTATATCTGCACAAACATGTCTATCACGCCCCAACCATGTCTATCACACTATAGTTGCCATGGCTGCAGCCACTCTTGGCCAGAATGGTTGGTCAAATATTGACATCAGGGGTTGCATACACAAAGTTTGTTACTGAAGGCCAAGAACATCCTGATTAACTCTAATATTTGACTGCTAAGCACTAAAATTGTATTCACAAAACCTTTTTTAGATTTAAGAGTACTGTTAAGGCCTTAAATGTGCCAGGGAGCACCATTATCTCTTCACAAACATATGTTGTTCTGTTGTGGCCGCTAATCAAGATGGCAGCCCACATAGGACATTTCTCGTCAGCTGTGCATATATAAGCAAAGACGTAATGTGTACACAGTTGATTATGGTATGCTATTTATTAAAGGAAGACAAAGGTAACTTAGATAAGGGAGAAGACAAGTTATTGACAACATGTCAGAGTGAGGGGTGGACGCCCGCCCCCGACAGTAGGTGGCACCGGGAGTCATTCCACCTCCTCGATAACAAACCTGGAGACCTGTCGGGAAGGTTTTGGGTGGGGAGTTGAAACTAGTTTTATGCGGGCAGCAGATTGTGTGGATGGCATGAGATATATCCGGTAAACACACTATGGGATGACATAAGGGCGAAAATACATAGATATATAATTGATAAAGTCTAAGAGTAACCTACCTATTCCTGGAAGAATCTTAACCTAAGCTAATGAGGCATTTCCGCTGATTTTTAATGTAACCATCATTCTTACCACATCAAAATGCATAGCAAAAGAGCACTACTAGCCTCATACTGGTTGAAAGTATCAAAATACCGAAAAAAGTGGTAAAATATGTGGTCATCTTGGGGATCCTGGCACCAATTAGAATTATTACCATTAGTTTCTATTGTCGGCTATCGCGCGCCGATAGCAGCACCAATAAGGCGCGATAGCCGAGGGTTGAGTGTATATATATGTATATGTATATGTATATATATATTATATATATATATATATATATATATATATATATATATATATATATATATATATATATATATATTACAGTACCCTCCCGAATTTCACGCTATGCGCGTTTCGCGATCCTCGAGTTTTGCGCTGAGTCCTAAGTTCTTACCATCCCGACTTTCGCGCATTATCTTCCCGAGTTTCGCACTGCTTCGTACAAGTTTTGTGTGTGTTTTACCTAGTTGTATTTACCTAGTTGTAACATACAGGAAACGAGCTATGCTCGTACTGTCCCGTCTCCAAATCTATACTACCCTCCCGAGTTTCGCGCTTGCTTTCTTCCGGAGGCATAGCGCGAAACTCGCGGATCGCGAAACTCGGGTATTAAAAACACTGTAAAAATGCTTATTTAGTCCGGTTTTTTTTTTTTTTTTTTTTTTTTTTTTTTTTGGTGTGTGTGTGTGTGTGCCTACAGCGCCGTTAGGCAGTGACCTCCAGGAGTGCGATGGTAGGCCCTATAGTTAACTTGAGGGCTGCGTACCTACCGTATTTTACAGCTTATAATAAGACTCACTTTTTCCCCAAAAAAATATCCTGAAAATGCCCCAAGCCCCTGTCCACCCAGCAGTGAATGGGTACTGGGTGTTAGCCTAGGGTTTGTGACCCGCCTCCCGGGGTGGTGGCTTTGGCCAACACTACGAAGAGAAGAGGAGGGAGGAGAGGAGCTTGAGGTTGAGCTTGAGTTGGGAGTCATCCAGCGGATGCTGTTTTGGTCTGAGTGAGTAAGCTTGACACATATCTTGTCAGCTGATGGTTGTGTGACAGTGTTATAACGGCAATAACACTGTCACAATGCCTTCCTCTCTTCTCTCCTGTCTCCTCCAGTACCTCCAGAAACCACAGTACCACACACGTCATGGTTAATCACTTATAAAGGAGTATTTTGTGGTAAATAAGTAAGGAACGGCGGGGGTGTAAAGTAAGGTAAGGTGCTACTTATTTCGAGGTGTTACCTATCTTATGCGACACTGGCTGCTCCTGTAGAGAAAAACACAAACAAATGGAAAAAAACAAAGCAAAACTACATGCAAGCTATACTAAACCTATTATATTACACACAAACCTCGATTTCCAGGACTAATAGGGGGGAGCACTGGTCCAGGAACCACAAAAGTCTGGGAAGCGGAGGGAAAAAAAAAAAAAAAAAAAAAAAAAAAAAAAAAGACCGATCGATACCCACCCCCAGACGTTTATCCTACTCTAGTATTTACTGTCCGGCAACCGCCAATATCAACTACCCCGCTGCGGACTTTTACATCCGCTGAGCATGCAGCCACCTAGCGGGAGGCAGCAGAAAGTGTTCAATAGTCTCAAGAGACGTTCCTGCACCAAGGGCAGTGGGGGTCAGGGGACTAACGGAGGCTGTGCAGGTGAACCGTGAGTGTCGTGTGCACAAATGTAAACAATACGACCGCTGAGCATGCTGCCACCTGGCGGGAGGCAGCAGAAAGTGTTCAAGTCTCAGAAATGTTCTTGCACCAGGGGCAGTGGGAGTCAGGTGACTGACGGAGGCTGTGCAGGTGAACCGTGAATGTTGTGTGCCCAAATGTAAACAATACGACCGCTGTGCATGCTGCCACCTGGCGGGAGGCACGGACACTGACCAAGGGTGACAGGAGACGCTCGGACCGCCGGGACGACTGGGTCAATTTACGAACAGGACCAGGCATTTCAACGTAATAAAAAAATTAAAAAAAAAAAAAAAAAAAAAAAAAAAAAAAAAAAATGTCCGAGACTGACATATCCCCGGACCTCGGATTTTGTCCGGCAAATCCGATATCCGGGAAATCGAGGTTTGTGTGTACTATACTAAGCAGGAAGGTAGGAAGACATGTCCCGTACATCTCTTATGGGAGGCGGTAGCAGAGTGGTTAGCGTCAAGATATATGTCAAGCTCGAGCACGAGCTTGACAGACGACCCTACAAAGTGATGCTAAGCAGAAAAGGTCACAAGAAGAAGAAGTCTCCGAGTGGCGTTCTCGGTGGTCCGAGTTCGATCCTTGATGAGGGCTGTAAAATCCACTTAAAATCTTTCTCAGCACCGTCGAGTGGCCTAAGAACACCCACACGCTGCCCTTTAACTCTACCTTCGATTGCGAGTGCATCGGAGAACACAGGGGGCGGCATGAGCCTCTAATCACAGGCGTCACTATAGAAATTCTGTCTGCGCCACCACGGGTAAGGGCCAACCATCACAGCCCTCAAGTTAACCTGCAGGGCCTACCATCCCACTCCTGGAGGTCACTGCCTAACGGCGCTGTAGGCACACACACATACACACCAAAAAAAAAAAAAAAAAAAAAAAAAAAAAAAAAGCGAAACTCGGGGATATAATGCGCGAAAGTCGGGATGGTAAGAATTTAGGACTCAGCGCAAAACTCGAGGATCGCGAAACTCGCATCGCGTGAAACTCGGGAGGGTAGTGTACTTTGCCAAGGCCAGCTTGCCTTTGAAGTCCTGAATACTTCTTGCATTAATCACTTTTGCATCAAGGTTGTTCCAGGCTTCTATGCTTCTATACGGGAAGCGTATTTTGTAGTCCCTCTTGCATGTTGTCCTTTTCAATTTCTTCTCATGACCTCTTGCATTTCTATCGTCCCACACAAACAGATCTTCTCTATCAATTTTTTCCAGACCCATTGATGCTCTATACACTGCTATAAATCTCCCCTTTCTCTTCTTTTCTTTGTGTGTGTGTGTGTGTGTGTGTGCCTATAGCACCGTTTGGCAGTGACCTCCAGGGGTGGGATAGTAGGCCCTGTACTCGAGGGATGTAATGGTTGGCCCTCGCCCGTGGTGGCGCAGGCAGGATTTTTATAAGAGTTAATGGGCTGCTTTAGTAAAGCGAAATTGGATTAGCTTTCCATTGATATACGTATTTCGTTTTCTGATAAATGAATTAGCACCATGCATAAATTAGCGTTAACTAAATAAATATCAACATCAATCGGGTATAAGCAGCACGCCACACTCAGTACTCACTGATTGTGTAAGCGACTGGGCGAGGCTCTCTCCGCCGGCCTCCGCTCTCACGCACACCACAGTCATCGTTCCTCTCACGCGCACAGTAGTAGCTACAAGCTCATTATTATTACTATGTTTGCAGTGCTTAAGCTCTGTATTAAACTGCAATGCGAATTGACTAGTCTTTAAGAATTGTAGACATGGGTAGAGTGATAAAATATACTTTTCAAGCTCACAAAGTAGTGGTATATATCACTGGCGTAATAAGCCAGGAAGATCGCCACCAAGCAGTCGTGATGTCCCTTCCATTTGTGCCGCGGTATGTTATATGGATCTATATTCCCTATTCCTTACATTTTTTAATGTAACGAGGAATAGATCCAGAGTCCAACATCTGGAGGACATAGTCTGACAGATGAACACCATCAATCACTTTCCCAGCCCTCAAAAAAGAGATTAGTAAGCGTGAGTGCACCGCCGCGTTTACAGGGGGGTTGTTTACATCACGCACGGTCACTGTCGGGCAGCCATGTGCTCGGGGCACACGACGCTCACGGCTCACCTGCATCGCCTCCGTCTGTCCCCTGACCCCCACTGCCCTTGGTGCATGAATGTTCCGGAGACTATTGAACACCTTTCTGCTGCAGTGTCCGTGCTTCCACTCCAAAGTGTAGTGCTACACTCTAAACTCCTCTACCCTGAACGTCACCACCTTTGAAACCCGCCCACCCTGCTGGCGGCGGCTGACGTTCCCCCTCCCGGCAACACGCCGTCATCCTCCTCACCTGTGCCTTCCTGAGGAAGACAGGTCAACTACCACACCTGTGATAGCATCATAGGACAACACCAGGGCTCATAGTGTTCCCCAAGGGATCCTCGCAGCCCTAAAACAACAACAACATGTGCTCGGGGCGGACGATAAATGGCGCTGTTGGCGGCAATCGCGGCAATTCACCGCCTCTCCCAGCAGTGATCCAAAAGTGTCTTTCTGTTGGTCTGTTTTCCATTTTCTATGGCATATAGTATAACTTTTAGCTTTGTATGCGATAGTATTAATAAATCGTTTTGATGAATTCGCCATGGGTGATAATTTTCCAGAACTGAAACAGCTTATGATACGTGTGACAGCCTAGTGGTACAAGATACGTCAACACTAGCAGACATTAGATGGCGCTGTTGGCGGCAATCGCGGCAATCTGCCGCCAAAAGGGGGAATGTAAACATACGTACCAGCGTGAGGACTGATTACGTAGTTGATTTGAATGTCTTATGGAATTTGAAATACTTGTAACAGATAAGTACTGAGGTACTGAGTACTGAGAAAGTACTACAACATTTGTCTTGGAAGACCATTAGTATTTTTGGGGGGAAAACGTGAGTCTTATAAGCCGTTAAAATATGGTATTACGCCTCACACCAGACTAAATAAGCATTTTTACAGTGTTTTTAATACCCGAGTTTCGCGATCCTCTAGTTTAGCGCTATGCCTTCGGAAGAAGCAAGCGCGAAACTCGGGAGGGTACTGTATATATATATATATATATTATATATATATATATATATATATATATATATATATATATATATATATATATATATATATATTATATATATATATATATATATATATATACATATATATATATATACATATATATATATATACATATATATATATATACATATATATATAACGATATATATATATAATATACATATATATATACATATATATATATACATATATATATACTATATATATATATATATATATATATATTATATATATATATATATAATATATACAGGGAAGTCCCAAAGATACGAGAGTTAGGTTCCACCTGGCATACTCGTTAAAGTAGTCGTCCAGACCATTTCATCATTCCTGATTTAATGCAATCAAATCATAGCCATTGACGGTATATCAACAATACGTCGTCACTTTTGTATCCAGTCAGCCGTTTTTAAATAATCCGCAATCAAAATCTGCAAATTCCCCGAGTTCTCAAAACGCACTCAAGATTTGCAGACGCTCAGGCTCGGCTCCGTGACGTACCATCAGGGAGGATCCTCTTCCCGCGCTGATCAGAGGCACGTAAACACAGAGATAAAATATAATAGTACTTGAAGATATTTGGGTGTTTTCTGATAGATTTGTTTGCTATATGCCACATGCATGCATCCTTTATGGGTGCAGCAAGACAGCTGTGCCTTTTCGAGAAAAGTTTGCACACGGAAAGGAGTGGCGTGTGTAGGAGTGGAGTGGCGGAGTGGCGTGTGGTGATTCACGCCTATAGTGTGTTGGGGCGAACAGTTGTGTTGAGAAACGGTGTGTAGTGAGGGTAGCGATGGACCACCCACGACTGTGAGCTTTGCCTCTTAACAAGACAATTAAACCAAGTAAACCAGGTGTGGAGTGGGCGTGGGCGTGCCCTGTGGTGAGAGACCCTGTAGTGGTGTGTGGCTGTCACACTTTCTGCCTTCCCGCCCGCATATTTTCCAACTCTATGCTGTAGTTAATGCTAGTATGTGGTTTCCGAGTATGACGTTTGACTGTAGCTCCAAAACTAACCATAGGATTTTCTCGAAAGTACCTTCATTGTGATTCCCACACACACATGGTTTAACCTTATTTACCAATCCATGTTTTGGAGAAGTGCCAGGTCCTCCTGCTGAACCTCAGGCTCTGCTAACACCTGTTAATTCACCTCGTACTCGGGCTCAAACATATAGGATCCCATGACAATCTGAGGTTCGTTTTCCTCATAGTATACACGACCAGCGTCATTTCTTTCGGTGTCAGATTGAGCATCGTACTCTAAATCTGTCACAGCGACAGATTCACTGTCTGACACCGAAGTACAATCGCTCATCATAACATTTGCCGACAGGTGTCAGACAGAGTGTCTGCGGGCGTCCCTGTTCTGACGTCATCAATAACAGTCGTACCCCTGTTGGAGGGAAGATTTTTTTTTTCGCGCGCTTTTTACAAAAGTCGTGTTTTTACGGAAATAAGGCCTGGAAAATATTTTTTTTTGGTGGATTAGGTGTTTTTGAATGTACATTCAACATAATTAGGCAAAAAAAAAATGGGTCTGGACGACTACTTAAGCGAAATCTCGTATAGCGAAATACATTATTAATGGTAAATTATATGTTTGGTTCCAGGACCCCATCAAAGACATGTTTTCAAGCTAAAATAAACTATACCAAACACAAAAACAAACACTGTCTATATTACCCACACTGTACTACCTATTCTGTGGAAAAAGCATTCTGAAAGAGAAATGGCACACAAAATAACATAACTGCACGGACTGCCTACCGTTTAATTAAACATAAAACATGCATAACAAGCAAAAAAGACATTGTACTGTAGGGGACGCCACGTGATACATGAGAGGGTAGTGTAGCGGTCCCAATGTTGGGGCCGCACACCTGCCTAATTACCCCTAAAGGTCAGGCCACGCCATATGCTTAATTACCCTTTAAGTCACGCCTTGCTAGGGGTGACCTGACTCGAGTCAACCAAATCCCCCTTTGTCCAGCCCGGGAGTCGTATATTCAGGCAGTTACCTACCTACCATCTGAGGCAACACATCACTCCTCTCCCTGTGTTCCTCGTGGCATCACTCCACTGTACTTACCTACATTCCCGCCGTAATATACTTGTGTGTGAATGCTGTGTTAGGTAGGTTAAGGGACAAGGGAGGGGTGCGCAGACCTCTTCCACTGCCCACAAACTCGTCTCTGTGCATCTGAATCATTGTACATCATCATACAGCCCAGATGCATACGTGGTAGAGTGCGCATTTTGAGCTTGGTAATTTTACTCACCCCAGTTTGAATGTCGTAGCATTGGATTTTCGATCTCGTATATTGAAAATAGACCCTAATTGACTAATTTTGTATCATTGATTTCTCGTATAACGAATGTTCGTATAACGGGACTCCTTGTATATATATACACACAAACCTCGTTTTCCCGGACTAATAGGGGGGAGCACTGGTCCGGGAACCGCAAACGTCCGGGAATCACAACAGTCCGAGGCCATTACCCACCCCCGGACGTTTATCCTACTCTAGTATTTACTGTCCGGCAACCGTCATATATCAACTACCCAGCCGCGGACTTTTACGTCACTTTGTTGTTGTTTTTAGGCTTGCGAGGATCCCTTGGGGAACACTATGAGCCCTGGTGATGTCCTATGATGCTATCACAGGTGCTGTAGTTGACCTGTCTTCCTCAGGAAGGCACAGGTGAGGCGGATGACAGTGTGCTGCCTGCCGGGAGGGGGGGACGCCAGCCACCGCCAGCAGGGTGGGCAGGTCAAAGGCGGTGACGTTCAGAGCGAGGAGTTGAGACTGTAGCACTACACGGTGAGAGTGGAAGCGCGGACACTGCAGCAGAAAGTCAGAAAGTGTTCAATAGTCTCAGAGACGTTCCTGCACCAGTGGCAGTGGGGGTCAGGGGACTGATGGAGGCGATGCAGGTAAACCGTGAGTGTCTTGTGCCCAAATGTAAACAATACGACCGCTGAGCACGCTGCTACTGGCGGGAGGCCAGCTGCCGCTAGCAGGGAGTAATGGGAGTAATGAAGAGAGAATTAAAATATTAGAAATAACTAAGGTGTTTTTAAAGCAGGCTTGGGAAAAAAGATTGCGAGGGAATGTAGAAGACATATAGGAGGGTAGTTGATAGGAGGGACTTATGTCTATGTATATACTGCCCTGTTGTGCCCCTTCTCTCCCCACAGGTGGCAGAGAAAGAAAGGGCTGCAGAGGGGCAAAGAATGAAGATATGTGTCAAGTTCGAGCTCGAGCTTGACAGACGACCTACAAAGCGATACTAAGCAGAAAAGGTCACAATAAGAAGAAGAAGAAGGGTGAGCAGGTCAAAGGTTGCAACTTTCAGGGTGAGGAGTTGAAAGCGTAGCACTACACGGTGGGAGTGGAAGCACGGACACTGCAGCAGAAAGTATTCAATAGTCTCAGAGACGTTCCTGCACCAGGGGCAGTGGGGGTCAGGGGACTGATGGAGGCGGTGCAGGTGAACCGTGAGTGTCTTGTGCCCAAATGTAAACAATACGACCGCTGAGCATGCTGCCACCTGGCACCAGGCGCGGACACTGACCAGGGGTGACAGGAGATGCTCGGACCGCCGGACAACTTTGTCGATTTACGAACTGGACCAGGCATTTGTCCCGGACTCTGACATATCTCCGGACCTCGGATTTTGACCGGCAAATCCGATATCCGGGAAATGGAGGTCTGGGAAAACGAGGGTTGTGTACACAGTACCTTCCCGAGTTTCAAGCTCTGCGAGTTTCTCGATCCTGGAGTTTCGCGCCGAGTCCTAAATTCTTACCATCCCGACTTTCGCGCATTATATCCCCGAGTTTTGCGCTGCTTCGTACGGGTTTTTTTTTTTTTTTTTTTTTTTTTTTGTGTCTGTGTGTCTACAACGCCGTTAGGCCATGAGCTCCTGGGGGGGGATGGTAGGCCTGTAGGTTCACTTGAGGGCTGTGATGGTTGGCCCTCGCCCGTGGTGGCGCAGGCAGGATTGTTATAGTGACGCCTGTGATTAGAGGCTCATGCCGCCACCTGTGTCCTCCGATGCCATCGCAATCGAAGGTAGAGTTAATGGGCAGCGTGTGGGTGTTCTTAGGCCACTCGACGGTGCAGAGAAAGATTTAAGTGGATTTTACAGCCCTCATCAAGGATTGAACATGGGTCAACGCCACTCGGAGACGCTAACCACTCTGCTACCACCTCCCATAAGAGACGTACAGGACACTTCTTCCTACCTTCCTGCTTAGTATAGTATTATAATAGGCTTAGTATAGCTTGTATGTAGTTTTGCTTTGTTTTTCTCCTTTTGTTCATGTTTTTCTCAACAGGAGCAGCCGGTGTCGCATAAGATAGGTAACATCTCAAAATAAGTAGCACCTTACCTTACACCCCCGCCGTTCCTTACTTATTTACTACAAAATACTCCTTTATAAGTGATTAACCATGACGTGTGTGGTACTGTGGTTTCTGGAGGTACTGGAGGAGACAGGAGAGAAGAGACGAAGGCATTGTGACAGTGTTATTGCCGTATAACACTGTCACACAACCATCAGCTGACGCCCTCACTCACTCAGACCAAAACAAATGAAAATGTTTAGTATCCCAGGTGAAATAGACAAGGGAAGAGTTGAAAAATCTGTTAACAAAGGAGACGAAGTTTGAAGAGAACATATGAAGCGATACTAAAAGTGTCAAAGGTCACCAGAAGAAGACGAATCGAGAGACAGATATGGAAGTTTTTAACAAGATAATCCTTCACCTGCCTTGCCATACATAAAAGCACAGTAACATAGACATAAGACATGTACAGAGCTAGGTCACTCAATGCCTTGCTCTTACTAATTAATCACTACACTAATGCTTTCCTCCCTTCTCTACGGTACCTCCAATGCCTTCCTCTCTTCTCTCCTGTCTCCTCCAGTACCTCCAGCAACCACAGTACCACACACATCCTTGTTAATCACTTACAAAGGAGTATTTTGTGGTAAATAAGTAGGGATCGGCAGGGGGGTGAGGTTAGGTGCTATTTATTTCAAGGTGTTACTTACTTTATGCAACACCGGTTCAAAGGCCAGGCCTATGAAGAATAGGCCTCCTGTAATATCAAGATCAAGATCAAGTATCGTTCGTAGGACAGAATACGTGTGGAGAACGCCGGACTAAAGGCTTCACCGACAGCATCCGCTGGTGTGACTCCCAACTCAAGCTCAAGCTCAAGCTCCTCTCCTCTACGTAGTGTTGGCCGAAGCCACCACCCCGGGAGGCGGGTCACAAAACCCTGGTTAACACCGGTACCCATTCACTGCTGGGTGGACAGGGGCTTGGGGCATTTTCAGGATATTTTTTGGGGGAAAAAGTGAGTCTTACAAGCTGAAAAATACAGTAGGTACACCTCGCACCGGACTACATAAGCATTTTTTACAGTGTTTTCAAAACCCGAGTTTCGCGCTATGCCTTGGGAAGTAAGCAAGCGCGAAACTCGGGAGGGTACTGTATATATAATTTTATATTCATATATATACTAGCCGCAAAGCCGCCCTCCGGGCGGACTTTTGACTAGCTCCTGCGGAGGGCTATTGGTGGGCCTTCGGCCCACCACCTGTGTTTGGGTGGCCGAAGGCCCATCAAACACAAACTCTCCAGATAGCCCCTTCTAGCTTTCCTGAAATCATGGATGTAGAAATGTATGTATTAATGCCAACCTATTCACATCACCCCCAACCCATTCACTCACCCATTACCCATCACCCCCCACCCATTCACTCACCCATTACCCCCACCCCCCACCCTTTCACTCACCCATTATCCATCACCACACACCCATTCACTCACCCATTACCCATCACCCCCCATCTATTCCCTCACCCATCACCCATCACACCCCACCCATTCACTCACCCATTACCCATCACCCCACCCATTCACTCACCCATTATCCATCACCCTACATCAAGGTTTCCTCAATTCTCGCAATCCACTTTTTTCCCCAATTCTTGCTAATAGGCTGCTAAAAAAAGAAAGAAAAAAAAGAAAAAAGTGATCGGATCATCTCATAAATGGGCTTAAAACCTTCCCTGCTCGAGCCGGTTCCAAAACTGTGCCATATGAGGGGATTCCGCCGCAGGGGGTGGCACCTGGAGCGGACACACACACACACACACTTTCGCTTATATTATTAGATATATATACCGTATTTGCCGGCGCATAAGACGCAGTTTTTTCCCTTAAAAAGGAATGCAAAGTTCACCCTGCGTCTAATGCGGCCATATTAGCGCATGAGAGGTCGGGCAGAGAATGCAGAACAGCCGGTGGTGTATTACTAAAGGGGTCTGGAGTGTTCTGTGTTGAGCAGTAGTCCACTGAGCACAAATTTGTAGCTGTGTTATCAACAGTAATGCATAATACTAAGAAAAGGTTGGAGTTTAAGAGAAAATAAGAGCTGGGACAACAAGATGCTGATTTCTGCTGCCAAGATGGCCGTGTCAGATGTAAACATCATCCACCCCCGCTGCTGCTCTCCATTGTAAAACATCTGATAAACGTCTCGGCGACGCCCTCCGCACACCCACCATGGGTCATGACCGCTCAGACTCCTCCCCGCACCCATGGAAAAGACAAACATCCCGCATATGTCGCCTTAACCCACATTCGACTCGGGCCATACAAGTTGACACAACAGTTGAAATGAGATGATAGAAGGGAGGCAGAAAATAGTGTTGGAATTTTCGCTGGAATGAGTTTTGTTGATAAATGGAATAGTGAAACAAAGAGCGTGTTAAAGTTTTATTTGAAGGAGTGTGAGCGGTGAGATGGGAGGTTGTAGTATCTTGGGGAGTCTGTCTATACACACAAGGATGGAGAAAGGGCATCGTGGCCTTGTAGTTTATTGACAGCGAGTCATTGTACAACGTGGGGACAAGAGGTGCGCGGCGTGTGTGTCTCTGTGTTCCTGTGGCTGACTGAATTACCTGGCTGGTGCTGCAGTTGTGTCGGCGAGGACAAGTCAGGTCAGCGTCAGGTCACCCTCGGGCCTCTAATCCTGGTCCCAGACAGGGGGGTGGCCTAAGCGATGCAGGTTGTATGTGCGTGTGTGTGTTAGCGCCGCTACAGTGGTAAGCAGGGTGGGATAGGAGACAGCATAGGCCTTTGTACCACCTCGACCCCTCAATCCTCACCCTGTACCTCTACGGATAAGGAAAACTGTATGAAAGAATGCTAGTAAAAAGGCTGTCAATGGTACCTGTAGACGGGACAAAAGTCTTCCACACGGTACACCAAGACCACAGACCCATCACGGCGCCACACCGTCCGCCTCAAGGCCGAATCACACCATATCATCATGGTGAAATTGGTGACAGGGCACCGTCTCATCACATCTGTTAGAATTTCTTAACTTTCAAACAAATAGACGTGTTCACTAAACGGTGCGCCGCCGTCATGGCTCCAATACATCACCGTCCTGTCACGGCTCCAATACATCACTGTCCTGTCACGGCTCCAATACATCACTGTCCTGTCACACGTAACGGTTTCTGGGGAAGAATATTTTAACGTAATGAGACTGTGCCGTGCTGATAATTGTCGTTTTCTCAAGGCTTTATGTACCCAAAACAATGTCTTTTAGAGTTCAACTCCTCTTCTTCATCCGACAGAAGTGCTATTAATGCAAATTTCTTCAAGCATAGCCTCTGAGGCACCATGTCTGCTTAGAGGGTGAGCAGGAACTGCTGAAAATGATGGAAACATGACGAATAGTGTGAATACAAGGCACGGCTGACGGAACGCTGCCGTGATTTCAGAGTGTGAACCAGCTTCACCTGTACCTTCCTGAAGAAGACTAATCAACCCTCGCGACTGTGATAGATTCATAGGTGTAAACTAGTGCAAATATCGTCGATCCCGACAACGGTGCCCTTCAACAATTACAACAATAACACAAGGTAGAGATGGTTACCTTACAGTGTTACCTAAATATCTTCGTGAATTTTTGTTATTGGACAACCACCGATTTCGAGGCCGAAACTTAAGTCCTCCTCAATAGTTTTGATATGTTTTAAATAAATCTGGCTCTCGTTTTTGTCGGAAATCAATGTTTGTTTACATGTGTGTGTGTGTGGGGGAGGGGGGGGCAACCTGCCCCTCCAGGTCCACCCCGCAAACATTGCTACGCTTCACACTGCCATATTATGGGTACTTTTCGTTATTTCTCTATATCATCTGTTACTAAACCAAACCCCACCTCTAACCTAACCTAATCTGATTTAACCTAACTTAACTTTCTGGCTGAAGTAACGGTAGATTTTCGGTACTATGTGTAATTCCATTATTATTCAATTGCGCCATGGGAAATGGGGCTCAAAATACTCAGAATGAAGAAAGCTACACGATGGTGTCGGTAAGAGTCCTAGGACTTTTGAAAGCCCACTACCAAAATAATACCAATATCTATACTGCAAATTTTCCAAAAAGTCTAAACACATAGCAGAAAAGCAACAAAGGCATACCTACAACATTAAATCTAAGCTATATGTCATAGCTAGCAAATATTAGAATATCAATTCGTGGGGCATCCAGCAATATATTATGATTTATGACCGATTTTGGTTACCCTGTCATTCTCTTTAAAATTATCAAGTTATTATAAAAAAAAAAGGATTTATAGGGGAAAGCAAATGATTATGAGCCTGTACCTGAATACAATATTCACAGTGCAGGGAATGTGAATGAAAAATTATACTAATTAAAATGTTAGTATAATTTTTCATTCACATTCCCTGCACTGTGAATATTGTATTTAGGTACAGGCTTATAATCATTTGCTTTCCCTATAAATCCTTTTTTTTATAATAACTTGATAATTTTACGAGAAAAAAAACATTTCCACAAAAGCACCAATATTTTTTTTCTTCTCAAAAACCTTTTTTTGTAAAATAGGGGTGCGTCTTATACGGAGGTGCGTCTTATGCGCCGGCAAATACGGTATACGTATATATTATATATATATATATATATATACAGTAAAACCCTTATAACTCGGCACGATAGGGGCTCTGGCCCTTGCCGAGTTATTCAATGTGCCGAGTTGCAATGTCCTCCTCTGATATCGGCTAAAAAAAAAAGTAGAAAAAAAAAAGAAGAAAAAATTGTAAATACAGTACTGTAAAAGCATAAAAACTACACTTACCAGTGAACAGGTAGAATGTGCTGGATTTGATATCAAACTCAACACAATAGCACGCATGGACGCAACTGCATCCATCCTTGCCACCACTTTCACCTTTTCCTGCAGGCTCAGGCTCTTCAATTTCATTCCCTTCCTGCTGGAGACACCCTTGCGTGATAGAGCTGACATCTTGATATACAGTACTGTATGATGTAATCCCAAAACCGTAAAATAGGTGGCAAAGTAAAGTAAAGGTCGGATACCAGCGCGTAAGGTGAGCCGTGTTTTTGTCGTCCAAGCACCGTCTTGGATTACGAATCCCAATCCACTAACACTTTCTGAAATGTGTGTTATACTACTTTGTGATATTGTTTGCAATGTTTTGCATTGATTATTATTTTGGCTCCTACCAAGCTTGTTGTGTTTTTGAAGCAGAAACCAATCCTTTTTCAATTTCGAAAAAAACGGAATTCGTATCCAAGACGGTGCTTGGACGACATAAACACGGCTCAGCAGCTGACAGCCTACACGCTGGTTCCCGACCTTTGCTTTACTTTGCCACCTATTTTACGTGTTTTGAGGTTACATCATATAGTACTGTATTTCAAGATGTCAGCTCCATCACGCAAGGGGTCTCCAGCAGGAAGGGAATGAAATTGAAGAGCCTGAGCCTGCAGGAAAAGGTGAAAGTGCTGGCAGGGATGGATGCAGGTGCGTCCATGCGCAACTATTTGTGCTGAGTTTGATATCAAATCCAGCATCTTCTACCCGTTCACTGGTAAGTGTAGTTTTTATGCTTTTACAGTATACTTAGTATACAGTAGTACTAAAATTTTTTTTTTTTTTTTTTTTTTTACCCATATCAGAGGAGGACATTGCATAACTCGGCACATTGAATAACTCGGCAAGGGCCAGAGCCCCTATCGTGCCGAGTTATAAGGATTTTACTGTATAGGGTAACCAAAATCGGTCATCATTTATTGCAGGATGCTCCACGAATTTGATATTCTAATATGTTCTACCTATGACATTTAGTTTAGATTTAATGTTGTATGTATGTCGTTGTTGCTTTTCTGCTATGTGTTTAGACTTTGTGGAAAATTTGCAGTAAAGATAATGGTATGTTTTCGGTAGTGGGCTTTCAAAAGTCCTACGATTCTTACCAACATTATCGTGTAGTTTTCCTTCTCCATTCTGAGTACACACAAACCTCGTTTTCCCGGACTAATAGGGGGAGCACTGGTCGGGAACCGCAAAAGTCCGGGAATCGCAAGTCAAAAAAAAAAAAAAAAAAAAAAAAAAAAAAAAAAAAAGTTCCGATGCCATTACCCACCCCCGGACGTTTATCCTACTCTAGTATTTACTGTCCGGCAACCGCCAATATCAACTACCCCGCCGCGGACTTTTTACGTCCGCTGAGCATGCTGCCATCTGGCGGGAGGCAGCAGAAAGTTTTTCAATAGTCTCAAGAGACTATTGCCCCTGCACCAGGTTGCACCAGGTTGCACCTATGACCCCCACTGCCCCTGCACCAGGGCAGTGGGGTCAGGGGACAACGGAGGTGTGCAGGTGAACCGTGAGTGTCGTTGTGCCCAAATGTAAACAATACGACCGCTGAGCATGCTGCCACCTGGCGGGAGGCAGCAGAAAGTATTCAATAGTTTCAAGAGACGTTCCTGCACCAGGGGCAGTGGGGGTCAGGGGACTAACGGAGGCAGTGCAGGTGAACCGTGAGTGTCGTGTGCCCAACTGTAAACAATAACGACCGCTGAGCATGCTGCCACCTGGCGGGAGGCAGCAGAAAGTGTTCAATAGTCTCAGAGATGTTCTTGCATCAGGGGCAGTGGGAGTCAGGGGACTGACGGAGGCAGTGCAGGTGAACCGTGAATGTCGTGTGCCCAAATGTAAACAATACGACTGCTGAACATGCTGCCACCTGGCGGGAGGCGCGGACACTGCCCAGGGGTGACAGAAGACGCTCGGGACCGCCGGACAACTTTGTCAATTTACGACAGGACCAGGCATTTCAACGTGTAAATAAATAAAAAATAAAAAAATAATAAAAAAAAAATTGTCCGAGACTGTGACATATCCCCGGACCTCGGTTTTTGTCCGCAAATCCGATATCCGGGAAATGGAGGTTCCGGGAAATCGAGGTTTGTGTGTATTTAGAGCCCCCATTTCCAGTGGCGCAATTGATTAATAATTTAATACATGTACTAACAAAACTCTACCGTTATTTCAACCAGGAAGTTAAGTTAGGTTAAATCAGATTAGGTTAGGTTAGAGGTGGGGTTTGGTTTAGTAACAGAAGATATAGAGATAAAACGAAAATTATCAATACTATGGCAGTGTGAAGCTCAGCAGTGTTTGCAGGGCGGTAAAACATGTAAACAAACATTGATTTCCGACAAAAACGAGAGCCAGATTAATTCAAAACACACCAAAACTATTCAGGAAAACGAACTTTCGGCCTCGAAATCGGTGGTTGCCCAATAACAAAAAATTACCTAGATATTACACTGTAAGGCAACCATCTCTACCTTTTTGTTATTGTTGAAGGGCACCGATGTCGGGATCGAAGATATTCGCCATGGTTTACACCTGTGATTCTATCACAGTCGCCAGGGTTGATTAGTCTTCCTCAGGAAGGTACAGGTGAAGGCATGATGGTATGGTGTGATTCGACCTTGAGGCGGATTAAGTTTTGACTCCGTGATGGGTCTTGGTCTTGGTGTTATGTGTGGAAGGCTTCTGTCCCATCTACAGGTACCGTTGCAGCCTTTTACTAGCACTCTTTCCAGTTACAGTTTACAATTTCCTTATCCATAGAGATACAGGGGGGAGGATTGATGGATCAAGGTGGCATAAACGGCCTACCCTGTCTCTCATCCATTTACAGTGGAAAGCGGCAGTGGGACTGCGGGAAGGGGGTGATGTTTACATCTGACGGCCATCTTGGCAGCAGAAACCGCGACCTTAATGCCCCACCTCTTGTTTTCTCTTAAGCTCCAACTCATTCTTGTACTATGCATTACTGTTTATATTATTAGTAACACAATTACAAATTTGTCTTCAGTGGTCTACTGCTCAACACAGATCACTCGAGAACCCTCCTTTGTAATACACCACCGGCGATTCTGCATTTTCTGCCCGACCTCTTATTAGTAATATGGCCGCATTAGACGCAGGGTGAATTTTGCATTCCCTTTCTTGGAAAAAAGCTGCGTCTTATGCGCCGGCAAATACGGTATATATATTACTGCTTCCACACGATGGAACTGGTGCCTTTTCATCTTTCATCACTTCAAAGCTCTTTCTACCTCTTCTACTACATTTTCAATTGAAACTTCCACCATTTCAACCTCCTCCAGCCCATTATTATTTTCTATATTCAGCAAAGTGCTAGACAAAGTGCGAGAGTATGTGAGAGAATGGGCCAAGAGAGGAATGAGAGGGTTAGAGCATGCAAGGAAAGAATGCAAGAACAGGAATAAATGGAGATTCTTCTGTCACAGCCATCCCCTTGGGCGAATTTCCCCTTAGAACGGGCGTCAGAGATTGATAGATATAGATTTTTATATCCAGCCCAGAAGATATCCTCCCAATATTGTGGAAACTTATAAATAAAAACTCGCAGCTTTTCTACAAATTGGCATATACAGTAAACCCTCTATAATTCAATCTAATTGGGGGGACGACAGCTGGGTCGAATTAGCCGAGTCCGAATTATCCGATGGTTACCTCTAGCCCACCCACACAATAAGAACTCACTCAAACATGCCAAAACAGCACAGATTGTATTGCTTGTACTCACCAAAACATGGCTAATACTGATGTCTAGAAATGCAGTACTACTGAAAACTGTGCATTCAGGCGTCACTGATAGCGCCTTCAGGCAAAGTCTGCGTTCAGTAAAGCAACGCGCACAGATGCACACGGAGGCGCACTGTGACGTCAGTATACAGTATGCCTAGTGCAAACTACCCTCGCACTACAGCCCAGCTGGGAGGTGGATCACTACCGAGTTGCCAGCTCACGCCACAATTAGGGTATGTAAACAAAGGGAAAAGAAAGCTTCTGCTCTTCGCTCTCCTCTTCTTGCCTCCTTAATATTTCATTTCCTGGCGCTATAACTTCTGCTGCATCAAATACAGGGTCATCAGCAAGTTATTCTTCAACAATAAGAATAGCCACAGAGATAAATTTCGGCAGCTGCTATCTTGGTAGCAATGTGTAATGTGAAGCGTTCAGTATAGTTCAGTAGGAGAGAGGGGGCCCGCGGGGGGTGACCGCTACCGAACGCCCCCGAGGCAGATGTCACTCGGGGGATTTGTAAGGTAAGGTCTTCAGTGCTTGAGGTGCTAAATGTGTTGGAGGCGATGTGGCTGGCTGACGAAGTGGATGGCACAGAGGAGATGGAAGATGCTGCAGAAAACTCTGAAAATTTGAACTTCAGTTCTGATTATGGAAAGTTGGAAAAGTTTGTTGAAAAATTTGAACTTGGCCTGAAACAGGTCAAATTATCTGAAGTTCGAATTAGACGGGTTTGAATTAGAGAGGGTTTACTGTATGGTAAGCAGTCACACTTTACCCAAATATAATGTTGAGGTTTGAGAGTTGCAATTAATTACTGGGTCTCCCCTTGATGCTGAAGATTCAGAAAGATGCAAGAGCCTAATAACTATGTGAGGTTTTGAAGGCTGGTGAGACATACATGCTTTAATCCTCAGCTATATATTCAATTCTCATAGTTTGAAAAACCATCTTTTATGTGTACCCACCAAAAAAAAAAAAATTTGGGTGGAAATGCCATTATTTAGCTGGTCGGTATTTCGGTAGTGGTGGTGATGATGGTGATGATGATGATGATGATGATGATGATGATGATGATGATGATGATGATGATGATGATGATGATGATGATGATAATGATGTTGATGATCATGATGATGGGTGATGATGGGGAGGAGGAAAACGAGAAGGAAAAGGAGGAGAGCAGAGCACTATTCAAGAATCCAACACTTACTGTTATTCTGATGTGGCAAGAAATCAACCACGTCGGCATGTGTAGCAAGGGATTGCAGAAGGGAGTGGTAGAAGGCCACGCCATCCCAGAGGTGGCTATACATCCAGTAGGCTTCAGAAGTGCTCCAACTTTTTGCCCTGAAGTATAAACCATTCATTAGTATATCAAGTGATTATGGTTAATGTATTCATGAAATGGTGATTGCAAGAATCAAATTCCATTTTTACCTTGATGTCAGTGATACCTTTTGTTGCAGAAATTATAAATCACGTAAAAAATAAGTTATTATAGAAAAGAAGCCAGATGTTGTCCATATTAATGCCTATTGAGCATCTCACTTTCTTTCACACCCCTGACCCAACTGTGTGTGGTGTCAAAAGCTACAATACTTCATACTGTTCCATGATAGCTGGTTACAAACTACAGTACCCTCTCGAGTTTCACGCTTGCTTTCTTCACAAGGCATAGCGCTAAACTCGAGGATCGCGAAACTCGGGTATTGAAAACACTGTAAAATTGCTTATTAGTCCGGTGCGAGGTGTAGTACCATATTTTACGGCTTATAAGACTCAAGTTTCCCAAAAAATTTATCCTGACAAATACTAATGGTCTTTCCAAGATGAATGTTTTTAGTACTTCCTCAGTACTCAGTACCTCAGTACTTACCCGTTACAAATATTTCAAATACCATAAGACATTCAAATCAACTACGTAATCTGTCCTCACGCTGGTATGTTTACATTCCCTCTTTTGGCGGCAGATTGCCGCGATTGCCGCCAACAGCGCCATCTATCGTCTGCTAGTGTTGATGTATCATTACCACTAGGCTGTCACACGTATCTTAAGCTCTTTTCAGTCCTGGAAATTTTTACCCATGGCGAATTCATCAAACGATTTACTAATACTATCGCATACAAGCTAAAAGTTATACGATACACCAAAGAAAATGGAACAGACCAACAGCAAGACACTTTTGGATCACCGCTGGGAGAGGCGGTGGCCGAGTGGTCCGCCCCGAGCACATGGCTGGCCGACAGTGGCCGTGCGGTGATGTAAACAAAGAGCATTACCTCCCATGTAAACGCGGTACACTAACTGAGAGAGACGACTGAGAGACGCGGAGTCAACGGAGAAGAACCGCCCGGAGAACCAGGGGTGTGTGATACGCCTGGATTTCAGGGAGAGAAAGCTCTACCGGGACGGTACAGTGATCGATGAGTGGAGTGCAATTATTTTTAGGTAAGCCACAAAAATGCATTCGGATTATTTCTTGGAATATTAATTCTGTGAGAACTAAATTAGAAAAAGACTAGTGTTATTCTATATTGTATGATTATGACATTATAAGCCTGAATGAGATAAAAACTACCCTACCAGTATCACTTCCAGGATATGTGTCTTATACTAGTCGAGGAATGAACAATGCCCATCGTGGAGGTGTGTGCGTGTTGATCAAGCAATACTTGTGTCCTTATATTCTCGATAGGGATACCAGTATAATGGATCAAATTTGGTTTAAGATAACATGTGTGCCTGGCGTTTTGTTGGTTTCTGCTATGTGCCACCCTCAGATTCCCCCTATATCAATCATGATGCTTTCAGTAACATGCAGTCAAAGCTGAAGATGACCGACCATTATGCTGGTACATTTATCATGGTGACATGAATACCAGGTTTGGCAAATCTATCCGTGATCTACCTGACTGTATAAATAAAAACTTGTAGATACCCTGTTCTCCCAGATCCTATTTCTAATGCTAACGATAATGCTCATGCTGTTTTTGGTATATGTGTTGCAGAAGAAATTTTTGTTTTAAAATAATGTGCTTTATAGTGGTCATCACTTTCCCAGTAGGCTCACTTATCGCCAAGGGAGGAGGTGGATTTCGGAATTAGATGTTTGTTTAGTCTCCTAATTTAATACATAATTTTATAATTTTATGGTTCTTGATAATGCAAGTCTGCCTTCAGATAATGCCCCCGATATCTGTGTCTTTAATAGCTTTGCGCATCGTCAATGCCGCACCGGCCACCACGGACCCTGGCAACAACTAATCGACACTGGGGATGAAGGAACCATCTGGCGGGCTATAAATTGGAATGGGAAATTAAATGAGGGAAAGCGGTACAGCTAAGTATTAATTATCCGACCTTGGGGGGACCGAAGGTAGGTCGGATAATTGGAATAGTCGGATGTTCAGATATCACAGTAACCATAAACGTAAGGACAAAATGGTATATAACATAAAAGATGCAGCTCTTGAAGGCCAATCCAGTGGTATACGCGAAAGTAAAATTCATGCATAAATAAAACCACAAATAAATGTTTTCTAAAAAAAAACTTTAAAAAAAACGAAGTAAAATAAATGGCCAAAACAAGACACAATGTGGTAGTGAAAAAAAATTGGTTGTTTGGACAAGTCGGATGTTTGGAGGTCGGATGTTGGGAATTTGGCTGTAGTAGTAACACTAATCCATAGGATGCCGATTTTAAGCGCCATTTTGAGGAAATCTTAAACTCAGATGATATTGAAATTTGGACTTAGTCATTCAGAAGTCATGTGTATATTCCTGTACTGGATGATCCCATCTCTCCCAGCAAGGTAGAAGAACATATCAAGAAACTTAAAAGTAACAAAGCGTGCGGGCCACAGCTACCACC
>JACEEZ010019301.1:2500-19775 GCA_016584305.1 Chionoecetes opilio | reverse complement strand
CCTGCAAATCTTTTTGGGTTTCCTTTTAAAGAAATCAAAATTTATGAAACAATAAGCACCCCCCCCCCCACTTCACACTCAAACACTCCATCCCCCCTCCCCCTTAGCCTACATACTTTTTAACGACCCTTTTAGATACAGGAGCAGTTTTGTAAATACAACTGTTTACCCAACAATTTATTCTCCCTGGATTCTAGAAATTCAATAAGAAAAAAGAGAGAGAGAGAGAGAGAGAGAGGAGACAAAGAGAGAGAGAGAGAGAGAGAGAGAGAGGAGAGAGAAGAGAGAGAGGAGAGAGAGAGAGGAGGAGAGAGGATAAAGAGAGAAAAGGGAAAGAGAGAAAGAGATGAGAGAGGGGAGAGAGAGAGAAGAGGAGATAAGAAAGAGCGAGAAGAGTAGATAAGAGAGAAGCGAGAGAGTAGATAAAAGAGAGGGAGGAAGAGAGAGAAAGAGAGAGAGACAAAAAAAAGTAGGAGAAAAAAGAAAACTGTCCAACGAGTAAATACCCAAAATGATAAAAATAAAAAAATAAACAGGACGAATAAACCAAAGACAAAGAAACAACCAATGATACAATAGGGCTGGGGTAGGGTGGGGAAACGGCTGGGGCTGAAATGAAAAGAAGGCAGGGGAATATTTGGCTTGAAAACACCAACAGCAAGTCGTGGGACCAAATCCAGACGGGGAAGCGGAAAAACGTACAAAAGGGGAGGGAAATGGTAAGCAAAATGTTAAGCAAATGGGGGATCGCTAAATTACACACACCGGGGAAAATGAGAACTGAGGAAAATTGTTGGCACGTTAGTGTTGTGCTGTAAGAACATAAGAACATAAAAAAAAAGGGAAGCTCCCGACAAAGAGGTCGTGGACCTACATGTGTAGTTCCTGTAGGCCTCATAATCTACCCTGCTGTACAATGTAAGGAGCATAAAAATTTACCTGATCCCCTGAGGGGTCGCCGCTCTGTCGTTGAGATGTGTAGTCGTTGTGGTGGGCGAGGTGTGGCGGGTGTGGGGTGTGGTGTGTCGTGGTTGATGGATTTTTTAATGGCTTTCGACACAGACCACAGACCAGCCATTCCCTCCAGCCCTGCCCAGCCCACAGCCTTATCACAGGCCGCGTTTCTGTTGGCAAGAGAATGACAATTACTACCCAGTACGAGACATGACGAAAAACAGTGACTATTTTATTCGAATGCAGTGACGAAAGCAAAAAGAAAACAATATAATAGAGACAACAGAATGATTAAATTTTACTGCATAGATTTTGTTTTTTCGCTGTTTATATTCTTGATACTTTCTTTCCAGTTACCATTTCACTCTTGTTCCTTATTCCACCACGACACACACAATCTTCACCTTCTCTTGCCTCCCACCCGTGTAACAGGACTCTAGGTAACGTCACGCACGGTGCCTGCGAGAAGAAATGGAACACCGACGATGTTATTGCTTCCTCTCGCCTGGTGGAAGCCTTGCCATGCCATCCCCATCTCTGTCCTGACAACAACAACTCTCATTACAACCCAGGCAAGACTAATGGGTTCCTGTATTCAAGCTTTTCCTTCCACAGCGAATGACAAACTCCGAGAAATTGTTACCTCGCTCTGAATTCATCTGGGCTTTCTCTATTGTGTTTGTCTGTGAGTGAATTCAATTACAATAAAAATTACGGAACTTCAGTATACATCAAGGAACTCAACTTTACTCCACACTCTAGTTTCATTTTAGTCAGAAACGTGAAATCGGTCACAGAACCAAAGCATAATAATGTTGAATTCAATGTGTTGCCAGGAAAGTGAAGCTTAAAATAACATAAAAACACACATGATATTACTCCATCAGCCACTGAACAAGCATAGTTCTGCCTTGCCGTTCAGGTTTGACACGGGAACAAGACAACAAGGAAGGCAGCACAACGCGTCCCTTCCCTTCCCCACGCCGCCTTGCATCAGGTAATCCGCCGCGAGGGACACACAGGCCACACAGTGGAAGGAATTGTCACTTTTTCATTCACCACGACGCTTCTCACATTTCCTCTCCTTTCTTCGTTCACCTCGAAGCTCCTCTCTCTTTTCTCTTTTCATTATTTCTTTTTTTTCTACTTCATTTCACCGTCCTTTAATTTCCCTCTTCATTCCCACTCTTCTTCCCTGTTCTCTTGTGTGATTCTTTCAAATCCAAATTTCCACCTATCATCTCCTTTCCTTCTCCTTTCATTTTTTTTTTTTTTTTTTTTTTTTTTTAGCATACATATACATGAAGCCCAAAGGTGCACTGTCGTGTGCTTCCTATCTTAAAGGCAAGTAAATATAGCTATATACACATAAATATAAAGACCTAAAAACTAACATTATATACATATATGCATCACTAAATTGTTTGTTGAGACACTGTTGCCGTCACTAGTGTCACAGTATCACTAGCCTCAGCGGGGTGGGCTTCGACAGTCTCCACCGATTGGCCGCCAACTTTACACTTTGTGTGTTCATCTCCTGGATGTGAGAGACAGCGGCCGTGAAAATGTTCCACATCCTGGAGACGCGGCCCACAAAGGTGCGTTGGTGCTGGCTGGCACGGGAACGCGGCACCTCCACTGCATCACCACTGGTAAGCACCGTTCTCGTGCTTCGCGTAGAGATTCTCGGAGGCTGTCGTAACCCAGCCAGGTGTGGCACTCCCTGCACCTATGCCTTGTGGAATACCACAAGCGCCGCGACGTCCAGTGAGTCGAGAGGACTCACCGGCTCGAACTGGGCTGGTGGGTCTGGGGGGTCAGGGGGGTCTGCAGCATCTACCAGTCGTAGGGCTCGACGCTGGATGCTGTCCAGCCTCCTAGTGTGCGAGGCTGCACACGACATCCAGGAGAGGGCGGCGTACTCTAAGTAAGGCCGTATCTGGGTCTTGTAGAGCAAGAGCTTCCCTCCCCTGTCGAGGAAGCTGGCTACCCTTCGCAAAGCAGAGACCCTGTGAGAGGCCTTTTTTGCAATGTGTCTGATGTGGCCGTCAAACCTTAGCTCTCGGCTCACCTCTACTCCCAGAACGTTGACGGCTTCCTGGAGTGGGAGAGGAACGCCACCAAACCGCAGCCTCCCGTCCACTGCTGGCCCGGCAGCGGGGGACCGAGAAACCACCATTGCCTGTGTCTTCTCCGGAGCAAAGGTCACCTGCCAACGTGTACCCCACTCCTGTATAACACTCAGTTGCTGATTGACCTCATCAGCCGCACGCCCACTATTATGTCGCGGGTAGGAGCAGGAGAGAGTACAGTCATCAGCGTAAGCCGAGACTGCTGGCAGCTGCTGGAGAAGATCGTCCACGTAGATGTTCCACAGAACTGACCCCAGCACAGAGCCCTGTGGGACTGATGCTTCCACTGGCAGGGACTCAGAGGCCTGCCCGTTAACGACGACCTGGAGGGTTCTTCCCTGCAGGTAGTTCCCCAGGAGCAGCAGGAGGTCACCCTGGATGCCTTTTGCTCGGAGTTTTTCGAGAAGGCCTCCGTGCCACACCCTGTCAAAGGCACCCGCTATGTCAAGGGACACCACGACAGTGTCCTGGGGCCGTCATCCAGGGCGTCCTGCCAGTTTCGGGTAAGGAGCATCAGCAGGTCAGAAGTGGACCGTCCAGGTCTGAACCCAAACTGTTGGTCCGAGAGGAGGTAGTTGTCGCTGAGGTGACGACAGATTACCTCTGCCACGATCCTCTCGAACACTTTCCCCACCACAGACAGCAAGGAGACGGGCCTGTAGTTTTTGGGGTCAGATCTGGAACTCCTCTTGTGAGCAGGAACCACTCGAGCCTCCTTCCACGCTGAAGGCCAGATGTTTTCCTGTAGGCAGGCAGTGAAGACTGTGGTGAGAGGGACAGACAGATCCCGGGCGCACTGTTTTAACAAATGCGGGCTGACATCATCAGGGCCAGTGGCTTTTTTGGTGTCGAGCCCTCGCAGGATGTGTTCGACCTGCGCCTGCGTCACCTCCATCTTGTGGACTGTCTCTTCACACTGCTGCTCCAGACGAGGCGGGGGCTGCCGAGGGGCCCCCACCTTCATCTTTGCAGAGAAGAGATTAGCCAGCAGCTGAGCCTTCTCCTTGCTGCTGACAGCCGCTGTTCCGTCCTGCTTGGTGAGGGGAGGAATTGAATCTTGGCGGCTGATTCCCTGTTTTTCCTTAACCAGGGACCACCAAGTCTTGTTTCCCACGCCTGGGCCTCGTAGTTTGCGGCGCAAGTCCGCCTCCCACTTTTTTATGGCCCATTTGCTGGACACCACCATATATTATACTATTCACTCTTTTCTCCCTTTCCTGTCATTTGAAACTTGAGCTCCCTATTCAACAATAATAATTTCATTTTTTTTTTTTCTCTCTCTCTCTCTCTCTCTCATCCATCTCTCTCTCTCTCTCTCTCTCTCTCTCTCTCTCTCTCTCTCTCTCTCTCTCTCTCTCTCTCTCTCTCTCTCTCTCTCTCTCTCTCTCTCTCTCTCTCTCTCTCTCCTCACCTTTCCCTCACATCATCTCTCTCCTGTCTTCCCTCTTACATTATCTTCTTTCTTCCCATCTCCTCTCCTCTCCCATTGTTTCGCTCGCCACTCCACTTCTCTTTTGCTGTCTGATCTATCTTCTTCTCTAGGTAAGCCGCTCACCTCACCTAAGTAATATGAACTGCCATGGAGAGAAAAGAGAGGAAAACACATCTCATTGTATTTATAGAACGGAGAGGCGTTGCGTGCGTGCGTGCGTGCGTGCGTGCGTGCGTGCGTGCGTGCGTGCGTGCGTGCGTGCGTGCGTGCGTGCGTGCGTGCGTGCGTGCGTGCGTGCGTGCGTGCGTGCGTGCGTGCGTGCGTGCGTGCGTGCGTGCGTGCGTGCGTGCGTGCGTGCGTGCGTGCGTGCGTGCGTGCGTGCGTGCGTGCGTGCGTGCGTGCGTGCGTGCGTGCGTGCGTGCGTGCGTGCGTGCGTGCGTGCGTGCGTGCGTGCGTGCGTGCGTGCGTGCGTGCGTGCGTGCGTGCGTGCGTGCGTGTGTGTGTGTGTGTGTGTGTGTGTGTGTGTGTGTGTGTTTTACATCACAATGGACTGGCCAGGGGCACAACAAAAATGGGTAACACAAAGCCCGCTTAGTTGCCAGTCCCTATAAAGAAGACAGTAAGAGAATAAAATAAAAACAAAGGGGTAGGCCTATTTAGTTCGGGAGGTGTCTTGTTACTCCTCTTTTGAAAAGATTTAAGTCATAGGAAAGTGGAAAAATAGAAACAGGAAGAGAGTTCCAGAGTTTACCAGTGAAAGGGATGAAAGAGTAAAAATACTGATTAACTCCTGCATTAGGAAGATGGACAGAATAAGGATGAGAATGAGTAGAAAGTCTTGTGCATCGAGGCCGCGGGAGGAGGGGAGGCATGCAGTTAGCAAGTTCAGAAGAGCAGTGAGCATGAAAATAACGGTAGAAGAGAGCAAGAGAAGCAACATTGCGGCGGTGATTTAAAGATTGAAGACAGTCAGTCAGAGGAGAGGAGTTGATGAGACGAGAAGCTTTTGACTCAACCCTGTTTAGGAGAGCTGTATGAGTGGATCCTCCCCAAACATGTGAGACATACTCCATACATGGGCGGATAAGGCCCCTGTAGAGAGCAAGCAATTGGGAGGGAGGAACAAAAGGACGCAGACGCCACAGGACACCTAACTTCTTAGAAGCTGTTTTAGCAAGAAATGAGATGTGAGATTTCCAGTACAGATTTTTAGTAAAGGATAGTCCTAGAATGTTCATTGTAGAAGAAGGAGACAGTTGAGTGTCATTGAAGAAGAGGGAATAGTTATCTGGTAAGTTTTGTCGAGTAGATAGGTGAAGAAATTGTGTTTATGAGGCATTGAACAAAACAAGGTTTGCTTTGCCCCAATCAGAAATTATAGAAAGATCAGAAGTTAGGCGCTCGGTGGCATCTCTCCGTGAATTACTTAGTTCCTGTTGAGTTGGACGTCTTATAAACGACCTTGAAAAATGCAGGGTAGAATCATTAGCGTAGGAGTGGATAGGGCTTTGAGTTAGACTTAGAAGATCATTAATGAATAATAGAAAGAGATTGGGTGATAGGACAGAACCCTGGGGAACACCAATATTGATAGATTTAGGAGAAGAACCATGTCCGTCTACAGTAGCTGCAATAGAGCGGCTTGAAAGGAAACTTAAGATGAAGCTACAGAGAGAAGGATAGAAACCGAATGAGGGTAGTTTGGAAATTAAAGATTTGTGCCAGATTCTATCAAAAACTTTTGATATGTCAAGGGCAACAGCAAAAGTTTCACCGAAACCCCTAAAGGAGGATGACCAAGATTCAGTTAGGAAAGCTAGAAGATCGCCAGTAGATCGCCCTTTACGGAAACCGTACTGACGATCAGATAGAAGATTGTGAGCAGATAGATGCTTAAGAATCTTCTTATTAAGTATAGATTCAAAAACTTTAGAAAGGCAGGAAGTCAAAGCTATAGGACGGTAGTTTGATGGATTAGAACGGTCACCCTTCTTAGGAACAGGTTGGATGTGAGCAAACTTCCAGCAAGAAGGAAAGGTGGAAGTAGATAGACAAGGACGGAAAAGTTTGACAAGGCAAGGTGCAAGCACAGAAGCACAGTTTTTGAGAACAATAGGAGGGACTCCATCAGGACCGTAAGCCTTCCGAGGATCTAGGCCAGAAAAGGGCAAAGAAAACATCATTCCGAAGGATCTTAATGACAGGCATAATATAGTCAGAGGGTAGAGGAGAAAGAGGAACAAGCCCTTCATCAACCATAGTGGAATTTTTAGCAAAGGTTTGAGCGAAGAGTTCAGCTTTAGAAGTAGATGAGACAGCTGTGGAGCCATCTGGTTGAAGCATAGGAGGGAAAGATGAAGAAGAAAAATTGTTAGAGATGTTATTAGCTAGATGCCAGAAGTCACGAGAGGAATTTGATTCAGAAAGATTTTGACATTTTCTATGAATGAAAGAGTTTTTGGTAAGTTGAAGTAAAGATTTGGCATGATTAAGGGCATAAATATAAAGGGCATGAGTTTCAGGAGATGGATGCTTACGGTACTGTTTGTGAGCCACCTCTCTATCTCGGACAGCATGAGAACAAGCAGAGTTAAACCAAGGTTGACGGGCTTTAGGATTAGAGAAAGTGTGTGGAATGTACGCCTCCATGCCAGAAACTATGACCTCAGTTATGCGCTCTGCACAAAGAGATGGGTCTTTGACATGGAAGCAGTAATCATTCCATGGAAAATCAGAGTAGTACTGCCTTAGGTTTTCCCACTTAGAAGATTTGAAGTGCCAGAAGCACCTCCGCTTAGGTGGGTCCCGAGACGGTACCGGAGCAATAGGACAGGTTACAGAAATAATATTGTGATTGGAGGAACCCAACGGAGAGAATAGTTTCACAGAGTAAGCAGAAGGGTTAGTAGTTAGGAAAAATTCAAAAATGTTGGGCGTGTCTTCAAGGCGGTCAGGAATACGGGTAGGGTGCTGCACCAGCTGCTCTAGGTCTTGGAGGATAGAAAAGTGTGTGTGTGTGTGTGTGTGTGTGTGTGTGTGTGTGTGTGTGTGTGTGTGTGTGTGTGTGTGTGTGTGTGTGTGTGTTCACCTTGTCGTAGCATAAAAGATCTGAGCCACACGCTTTGTTGCCTGGGGGGGAAGCCAGCAACGGAGGTCGTATCGCCAACAACAACCATCCCTCCGACTACCTAGATACTTCTTTTCCTTACGACGGAAGCTACAAAGCCTCCCTCGGTCGGTCGTAAACGCGTCGGAAGGCGCTGACTGGCTAAGACGAGTAATGACGTCATCAAGCTCATCATCAGTCACCAGCCAATGACAAACTGTTTTTAAAACTTCTCGACCAATCACAAGTCAGCGAGACATATTTCCGGGCAAGAATGGCATGCCAGACTGCCTCTCTCCGCCTTCTGTCTCCGTCATCTCATACTAATTCTCGTTTTATTCGGAATGCTTGCATTTTACGGAGTGTTAGTGTATCAGATAGTAAGATATATAAGTAAGGCCTGCGTTGCTAGTGTTTTGGTGGTAGAAGGTGTGTATGTGGGTTGAAATAGTGAATATTTGTGATATGGGGAGGCCCCGCGGCAAGAATTTCTCCGTCACTCACTGGCCCGCCACCAGTCAGCTCATCATAACATCTATAAATCACCCTTATTTAAGGTGACACACGGTGCTACATTGATTTAGATAATGACACGTGTATATAACATCTCACCATAATCACTAAGTTGTATAATAACGAGTAATAAGACGTTTAATCCTGCCCAAACCTAACGTGGCGGAGGAGCTGGCGGCTCCAGCCGCCACTCTCAAAAGTTTTGAGTAAAAACCCGCCGTTATCCGCCTCACCTGTGCCTTCCTGAAGAAGACAGTAAGCTCCCACGCCTGTGATAGTACCATAGAATTTCATCAGGGATCATAGGATTCCTCAAGGGGCTCTCGCTCCCCTATTAAATATTACCAAAGACATCTCCCTTGGGGTTAATAATTATATCCACCTCACGGGCTTCATGCTGCTGCTGCTGTGAGGGCCGCGCTGCCAGACGTGGATGAGTCCCTTGCTTGTATTTCATCTCTTTACTCATATATATGAATAATATCCATCCAAATGCAATCATATGTCTACATTCACCTATAAAAAACATATTTCATAGCATACCAAGCAATAATGAGCATGCCTGGAGACTTCCGACCTCTGCTAATACCGGTCTTGAGCTGTCGTTGGCCAGTGTGCACGTTTACGACCAAACCTACGACTTTTCCGCGCTGTGGGTTGCTGTTACGACCGACGTCGGACTTCCGACCAAAAAAAGGTCTTAAAGTGTTTTGTGGCTTCCCTCCCTGATCTCTCCAAATCTCCTTTTGTTATATTTCACCTTGAACTCATGGATGTTCTCTGCCCGCACCGCCTCCACCCCATTCCACGTGTCAATGTGTTCTATTTCAGAAGCGGGTTTTTGACATTAAGCATCTGGTCACTTTTATTCTATACTCACGCCCTTTGTTCTGCCATCATCCCTCATCAGGAGATCCTCGCTACCCACACGTATAATTACTTTACTGATTTAAATATCATGATTATATCTGTTTCAGCTTCGGGGCAAAGCAAACGCTCTCAACATATCCTCATATACGTAAATGTCATGTTGGTAATATGTCTTTTCATTTTCTTAAGGACATTTTTCTAAACTTTGCCTCACTCATACAGCTGAACCATGCCCTCTCATATCTATCTTAGTGTGGCAATAGTTCTCACAATTTGCTTTATAATGTTGACACACATATGATGAACTAGCCGCAAAGCCGCCCTCCGGGCGGACTTTTTGGCTAGCTCCTGCGGAGGGCTATTGGTGGGCCTTCGGCCCACCAAACACAGACTCTCCAGATAGCCCCTTCTAACTTTCATGAAATCATGAATGTAGAAATGTATATTAACGCCAACCCATTCACATCACCCCCAATCCATTCACTCACCCATTACCCATCACCCCCCACCCATTCACTCACCCATTACCCATCACCCCCCACCCATTCACTCGCCCATTACCCATCACCCCCCACCCATTCACTCACCCATTACCCATCACCCCCCACCCATTCACTCACCCATTACCCATCACCCCCCACCCATTCACACACCCATTAACCATCACCACACACGCATTCACTCACCCATTACCATTACCCCCCACCTATTCCCTCATCCATCACCCATCACCCCCAACCCATCACCCCCCCCCCCATTCACTCACCCATCACCCCACACCCATTACCCATCACCCCACCCATTCACTCACCCATTACCCATCACCCTACATCAAGGTTTCCTCAATTCTCGCAACCCACTTTTTTTTCACAATTCTCGCCAATAGGCTGTTAAAAAAAAAGAAAAAAAAAAGTTATCGGATCATCTTATAAGTGGGCTTAAAACCTTCCCCTGGTCGACCCGATTCCAAAACTGTGCCATATGAGGGGATTCCGCTACAGGGGGCGGCACCCAGAGCGGACAGACAGACACACACACACACACACTTTTGCTTATATTATTATATAGATACAAGTCATAAATATTGAAACTACGACTGAATTCTGATAAGTGTCCTGTAACTTAAGGCCGTGTCACACGGTCACTTTTTCCGGCATCTTTTGGTATTTTGCTACCGTTTGATGCCTGATACCGGCATCTCTTAAGCCCCCTTCACACATTCCTTAATCGAACCACGAACGCGCCAACAATGCAATGCGCAGCGCCGTCATGGTCCTGGTTATGGGTCCATCGTGACTGATCGTGACACTCGTGACGCGCTCGGCCGAGGCCACGAAAAGTTAGTACTTGCACTAAAAAATCGGGAAGCTCCCCGATGTTTGTACCCAACGCAGCGCTATAGTAAGTCTATCGTGACGCTATCGTTATCTATGTAGCAGCTTCGTGACACTATCGTGATTGTCGAATGTCTATCGTGACGATAAGAAACCGTTACGCACGCCTTCGATCCTACCTTCCCCCCTTTTTTTTGCACCCTCTTCTGGCTTCTCCCCCCTTTCTCATTCACCTCCACCAACCCTCTACTACCTACCCCCTCCTCTGTCACCTCATGGTGACACCCCCTCTCGACTCCCTACCCCCCTACTCCCTCATCTCGTGGTGACACCACCCTCCCCCTATTTCTTACCCACTGCTCCCTAAACACGTGGAGATTCCCCCTCCCCCTTGTAACCACTCATATCCCCACCAACACCACAACGCCTTCTCCATCCTCCCCCCTCCTCCCCCCCGTTTCCCCACCAACACCCCCTTCTTTATTACAACCCCCCTCCCCCGTTTCCCCCCCTTCTCTATCACCAACACGTAGCCAACCCTGTTTCTCTCACTTTTATCTCTACCCCCCCTTCCTTCTCCATCACCATGGCAACATCCACCCACGTTTGAGGCTCTTGACGCTATCGTGATACGTTCATGGCACCGTCATGGCACAGTCGTGATTATCGTAGCTCTATCGTGACGACAAAATGACCGTTGATTTTCCATTCGTGACGTAGTCTTACAGCTATCATGACTCCATCATGACCATCTTACGACCGTCATGACACATACGTACAGGCAGCGTGACATTGTTGTGAGGTTATCGTGGTCTGCGTTTATCGTGGTCAAATTTCACAATAGCGTCAATAATCAAATTGGTGGCGGTATCGTGGTTCGATTATGGAATGTGTGAAGGGAGCTTTAGTAGCAAACGCGGAGTCGCGCATGATCGTCCTCTCGCTACCAGTTCAGATCAGTTGTTGGTCGGGAGTCAGGCCTTTTTCAACGGCACTCCCTGACGTGTTTCTTCTTGCTGTCTGGGTCTTTAATTTGTTTTCTTCTCTTATTCTATCTTATTAGTTTCTTTCTTTTTCTTTCTTCTTATTTTCTCTGGTCATCCAAAAACTGTTGATTGTTCTTTTTGTTTCTTCCACATTCCCCTCTCCGAACAAATACTCCCCCACTATATCCTCTTCCTCCTCTAGGTAAGGTTGTTGTAGCCTCACACTTTTCTTTCTTTCATTACTGTAGGCTGGGCACCATAGCAGAAAATGTTTTAAGTCCTCCTTTTCCGCCCCACATAAATCACAAGTTATTTCTTCTCCCCAGAACCTCCTTCTGTCGTTTAGTTGTAGGTTGTTTGTCCTGCACTTGAACAGTAGTTCTGAAGCTTGGTCATTGCTGTATATTTCTTCTTGGCCTCCTTTCTCTTTTCTCCATTTTCTATATATTTTCAAACTTGTTTTTTCATTCATTTCATTCACCCATTCTCTTGTGTCCAACTCTATCATTTTTTTTCCTTATACTCTCCTTTGTCTCACACCTCACACCCTGGTTCATGACTCCAGTCTTTCTCAGATCTTTCATTACAGCTTGCATCCATTTATTTTGTCTTTTCTCAATCATCTCCTCTCCTATCCTTTTCACTAGGTCATTCCCGTCTACTAATACATACCTCAAGTACTTCCACTGTCCCTCCCTTATTCTATTCCTAACACTGGATGCTCCCACTTCCCCTAGTAGTGCTGCCCCCTGTGTATATGCCTGTGCCTCAAAGATTTGACGGTACACCCCATTTTCAATTCTCTGTAATTTATCAATTTCTTGCTTTGTTAAATTTATCACATTAACCCCATATAGTATTGATGGTAATGCCACACTTTTCCAGTACGTTTTTCCTATGAGAATTTTAGATCAACTTTTTTGCGATGACACTATACGTCATATTTGCCATTTTTCTTGCCTTATTAAACATTTCTTCTTTTTGTATTTTGAAACAATTCTTCTTGTCATTTATGGTTATCCCTAAATATTTCATTCTATCTCTAACATTTATATTTCCCAACTTTTCCGGCTTATCTTTTATATTGAAAATAATGATGTTACTTTTATTTTTATTAATTTCCAATCCATACTCCTTACCTATTTCCTCTAACCTATGTACTACCTGTTCTGCCTCCTCTATACTACTTGCTAGTAACATCCCGTCGTCTGCAAAGAGAAGTGCTAGTATGCTAAATAATTCGTCCTTAAACCCCTTGCCTAGTTCTTCTAATTCCTGGATAATCCTGAAGGTCACTAATTTAAACAGAGTTGTTGAAGCCGTACACCCTTGCCTAATTCCACTTGTTACATTTATCTCTACTTCTTTACCTGGTCCTAATTCTATCTTGGTCTTGTCTCCTATATATACGTTTGCTATGAATTCAATACTCAATCTTATATTGCATTAAAAATTCTATCATTTTTCCTCTCTTAATACCATCATAGGCCTTTGCAAAATCTATTGAAATGACTATTAGTGGTTTCTTTAGTTTATAGGACCTCTCTATGCAATATCTTAATATGAATAAATTATTTTCTATTATACTGCCCCCTGTGAATCCTGCCTGTGTGTCTTTCCCTATTTCATTTTTCCTAATATGATCTTCCAGACTATTTCTGATTACAGCCATCATCAATTTGTATCCAACATTAGTTAGTGCTATTGGTCTTAATTCCCTAACTTTTGGCTTGCTAACCTTTGGTATCATTACTGTCCTTGACTCCCTCCATCCTCCTGGCACATTCCCTGTCTCTAACACTGTTTTCATACCTTTTTCTAGCACTGTCATCAATGTCTTACTCTTTGAAAGTTCCTTATAATATTCTGGCTTTATTTCATCTGTTCCCGCTGCTTTTTTGTTCTTCATCTTCTTTAAACACTTCATCACCTTGTCTTCATTGATCTGTTCCTCTTCCAAGTATATAAATCCTCCCTGTACTCTTCTCGCCATTTCCATGTGTTCTCTTACTCCTATGCTACACGTCTCTGTGTATTCCCTTTCCATCTCTTCCTTCATCTACTCTTTGTAACTTAATTGCTTGGTTCCCGTCTATGTCCTGCTTTATTTTACTGTATTCCCTTATATATTCCTCTTTCTTCTCTGCGTTCCACACTGTGTCTATCTCATTATCATATTTCTTGTATATTTTACTCCAATATTCTTTGACTTCCTCCTCTGCCTTTCTTCTTTCCAACTCTACGCCATCCTCCCCATATAACCTTAGTGCACTCTTTTCCTTTATCTTTTCTCCCTTTAATATTTTGATATATTCCCACATCTTTTTCCTTCCATCTTTACTTTCCTTGATTTCTCTTGTTAATTTCTCTTCGTGTGTATATATTTCCTTCCTTATTTGTATTTGCACTTTTATCTTCTGTTGTATATATCTTTCCTTCCATTTCTCCTCCTCATCTTTACTTTGTGCATTTCTCCTATTTCTATTTAGCCTTCTCTCCTTTATCCCCTTCCTTATTTCATCATTTAGCCATATAACTTCTTCTCCCTCACCATTTTTCTTCTCTTTTCTTCTATATGTACATTTTAATACTTTATTCGCTGTTTCTTGAATTCTCCACTCTAACTTTTCTAAACTTTCATTCTCCTTCCCTACTACTTGTGCTTCTAAATTTTTCCTAAAACACTCCAATGATTTTCTATCTGTCCTGTAGTATTCTTTCACTATCCACTCTTTTTCCTAGTACTCTTTCCTTTCTTCTTTTACCTTTATTACTATTTCTATCAAGTTATGGTCTGATAAGTCAAATTTTTCTTTCTCCTCGTCTATCATCATTCCGTGGAATCTCTTATAAAATTTATCCGTCACTAAAGCAAAGTCTATTACACTCTTTTGTTCTTCTCTACCCCATGTGTACTCTCCCTTACATTTTTCATCATCATTTAACATTATTATGGCGTGTTTTTCCATCCATTGTAGGAGGACTATTGCACCATTTCTGTTCACACCCTGTTTTCCTTTAAAGCCAACATGTCCATTAAAGTCCCCAGTTATCGTGAGTGGTTGTGTGTTTTCCTGTATTATCTTCTCTATCTCTTGTTTCATTTCATTGTTTCTCCCTGCATCACTTACGCTGAAGTATACTACAACTATCCTAACCTCCCATCCTTCAATTTTTCCTTTTACATGTAACAAATCTTTACATTTTGTTTCTATCTTATCTAATTCTATTCCCATATTTTCCTTGTAAATCATCATAAGCCCTCCACCCTTCCTATCCTTTTCCTCTCTCATACTACCTATAACTCTAAACTCCTTTCCAAAATTTACATCCCTTACTTTCTTCTGATTTCAGTTAGACATACTATGCTGTTTATCGTTTGCAAGTTCTTCTACTTCTATACCTTTACTTCTTGTTAATCCTTGTACATTTAGTATTTTTTATTTTTTACCCTTCTCTCCTCTTTCCCTTTCTTTTCCCTCACTCCTGCATCTCATTCTCCATCCCTTCCCTCCGTTACGCTGACGATCTTACCTTTCTTTATTATCCACCTACCACCCTCTCTTCGTTTCACCTGTATTTTTCCTTTATGTAAGGCATCTTCCTCTCTTTCCTCACTTAGTCTTGTCTACTGCTATCCGATCTTCCTTATACTATCCTCCGAGCATTTCTCAGCTCCTTGCTTCTTTTATGATGTCCCACTTAACATACACATCACTCAAACATGCACCATAGGTCTTTCTCTCCCTCTCGATTTTCGTTCCCATCGATACACCTTCACCACTTCCACTCCTTCCACACCAAGCTTCTCCTTGAACATACTCACACAGCTCTTTATCATCTTTCTCCCTTCTCTTTATTCCTCTTTCTCACTTTCTCTACGTAAACATCATGACATTTTTCCTCCTTCTTTCTTTATCTTCCCTTTCCTCCAAGTTTCATCATTCATCTCAGTTACTCTTCTTACCAACTCCTCATCCTCTCATCCATCCTCTTTTCCATCTCATCCAGCTTTTCTTCTGTTCTCCATCATCTTCTTAATAGTGACCAGCTTCACCTCAAATTCTCCCTGGTCGTTCCCCCTATTCTCTCCATTATTCAAACTGTACTTGCATTTCATTAATTTTTTCATCACTACTTTATTAGTCTCCCTGGACTCATATAACTCCTTCCTGATCTTCTGGATTTCCTCCTGTTCACTCTCCTCTTCCTTAAGACTTTGTCTCATTTGAGGGTTTGCATACCGAGCAATATCCAATATATCTTCTTATTATTCCTCTGCAATACCTCATATGTTTCTAACCTCCTCATCTTCGCATTGAATGTGGTGCCACACCAACATTTGCCACATTCCAGCCCTTTCTCTTTATCTCCTACCATTCTCCTTGCAATGTTTACATGTGAATTTCTTCACACGTGCCTCATCTTCACAAGGCTTGCATATACTTTTTTAGGAGTATTTAAATATAATGTATTTAAATACTCATAAATGTATTTAAATACTGTATTTAAATACATGACAACCAATGTATTTATAAATACATTTCTACATACACAAATGTATTTATATACGTATTTAAATACAAGTGTATTTAAATACTGCCCAGCTCTGATTGTAGGTGAGGATACGGGCTCAGGTGTTGGCTTGACCATTTAGGGGTAATTAGCCAGGTGTGCGGCCCCAACCTTGTGGCCACTACAATATAATTATTTCAAAGGTATGTGTGTGTGACTGTGTGTGTGTGTGTGTGTCAGAGTATTTTCACCTCAGATATGACTGACCACTCGTATCTTTCTTTACCATCTATTTTGAAGAAAACCCGCGTTACACGTGTCTCCGTCTACGCCTTGAAATAATAACAATAATTATAATACAAAATAAATGATGACACTGATTATAATAATAAAAATACCATACCAGTAATAATAATAATATTATCATTGACTCTCAATGATAATGATGATAATATTCATAATGTTTATAATATATATTAATGATAATTGTGATAATAATAATAATAATAAACAATAAACAATATTCTAAGCTCTTTCAATTCTAAACTCGAAGAGCGCAATTCTGCGCTCTTTGTGCAGAGCGCTTAACTGAGTCATAGTCTCTGCATGGAGGCGTACATTCCACATACTTCTCTAATTCTAAAGCCCGTCAACCTTGTTTAACTCTGTTTTGTTTCCATGCTGTCCAAATAGAGAGGGGGCCCCTCCAAACCGGTCCCCGAAACATCCATTCCTGAAACTCATCCCCTTTTATTTTTTTTGCCCTAATCATGCCAAATCTTTACTTCAACTTCCCAAAATTCCCCTTTTCATTAAATAAAAAATTCCCAAAATCTTTCGGGGAATCAATTCCTCTCGTGACTTTGGCATCTAGCTAAAAACCATCTCTAAAAATTTTTTTTCTTTTTTATTTTTCCCTTTCCTATCCCTTCCCCAGTGGCTCCACAGCTGCCCTCATCTACTTCTAAAGCTACCCCTTTGCTCAACTTTGCTAAAAAATTCCACTCTGGTGAAAAGGGGCTTGTTCCCCCTTCCCTCCACCCCTGCCCTATTTATGCCTGTCATTAAGACCCTTTCAATGTGTTTTCTTTGCCCTTTTCGGGCCCTTTAAGATCCTCGAGAGGCCTTACGGTCCTGAGGGAGCCCCCCTATTGTTCTAAAAAACTGTGCTTCTTGTGCTTGCCCCTTTGCCTGGTCAAAACTTTTTCCGTCTCTGTCACTACTTCCCCTTTCCTTCTTGCTGGAAGTTTGCTCACCCCAAACCTGTTCCTAAAAGGGTGACCTTCTAATCCATAAAAACCTACCGCCCCAAATAGGTGTGATTTCCCTTGCCCTTTCTAAATTTTTTTTTAATCAAATATTTTAAAAAGAAGATTTTTAAAGCATCTATCTGCTCAAAATCTTCTATCGGGATCGTCAGAAACGGTTTCCGT
>JACEEZ010019300.1:187057-197956 GCA_016584305.1 Chionoecetes opilio | reverse complement strand
GGGGGAAAAAGACCTTTTTTTTCCCTTTAAAAAGGGGAATGAAAAGCTCCCCGCGTCTAATGGGGCCATTTTTGCGAAGAGAGGTCGGGCAGAGAATGCAAAACACCGGGGGGGTGTATTACTAAAGGGGTCTGGAGTGATCTGTGCTGAGCATAGCCCACTGAGAAAAAAAAAATTTAGAACGGTTATCAACAGAAATGCATAATACTAAGAAAGGTTGGATTTTAAAGAAAAAAAAATGAGTGGGGTACAAGATAGCGTTTATAATTATTGCTCCCAAAGATGGCCGGTCAGAAAAACTCACCCACCCCCCGCGCTGTTCTCCATTGTAAACGTCTGATATTCAGGTCTGCGCTTACCGGGGGATACTTCACCGGCGACGCCCCCCGCCCACCCCCTTGGGTATTCCCGCTCGCTCCCCAGGGAAAAAACCCATGGAAACCCAGAATCCCGCAATTAGATGTCGCCCCTAACCCCATTAGACTCGGGCCGACAAGTTGACCCCAAATTTGGAAGGAGATGATAAAGGGAGAAGAAAATGGTGATGGATTTTTCGCGGGAATGGGTATTGTAGATAAATGGAATAGGAAACAAAGAGCGTGTTAAAGTTTTTTTTGAAGGAGTGTGAGCGGTGAGAGGGAGTGTATTCTTGGGGGAGTCTGTCATACACAAGGATGGGAAAGGGGTCCCCCGGTTTTGTAGTTTTTTTGACAGCGAGTTTTGTACAACGTGCGGAAAAGAGGGGGGGTTTTTGGTCTTGTGGCCTTGGCGGACTGAATTACCTGGCTGATGCTGCAGTTGTGTGGGCGAGGAAAGTCGGTCAGCGTCAGGTCCCCCTCGAATCCTGGGCCCATACTTATAAAGATTTGGGAAATCTTTAGACTCGCTTGAGTTTTAAATATGGGGGCCCGGCCCCCTAAATCTTTTGGGAAACCCATCCAAATCGCAAAAGACTGCCCTAATTTTCGATTTTGGTAGGACAGGGTGTGAGGGCCCCTAACGAGCGGGCGGCGGCTAAGACTCGTCCTAAGCCGAAAATGGAGTGTCCACCCACCCCGGGAAAACTTTTCGTGATGGGAATAGATGTACTGGACAATTGTGATACATCTAATCAAGGTACCGTTTGGGACAAAAGGGGTTTTATATGTGAGACTATGGGAAATGTAATACAAGCAACACTGACAAAATAGGGGCGATCAGTGCATGACAAGTCCGGTGTGTTTTATTCACTTTTTGAGGTAGTCATTTTCCTCCTGCCTTGGTTCAGATCGGATACAGATTAAAGGCATCCCCCCCAAAAACTGTTGGAAGAATGGTATCAGTTAGAATAAAAGCGTTTTAGAGTAGGCTCACATAAATAAAAATTTAAAAAATTAAATAATCGTGTTTTATTAACCCATGGAACAAATCCATTAACTTATTTCTCCCCACTGCCGGGTTTTGATAATTTTCTTATTTGTTCTTGATTTTCATCTTTAATATCCCAAACCCCTCCACCTCTAACCTAACAAAGTTTTTGGTTGAAAAACTAGATTTGGTATATTGTAATAGCATATTATTCAATTGCGCCATGGGAAATTGGGTTTAAAAGATCAGAATGAAAGAAATCTACCTATGAAAGGTTGGGAATTTCGGGCTCGGGGAAATACCTAAACCAAAAACCCGGTAAATTTCCCCCAGGAGTTGGCGGTGCCAACCCCCCCGGCAATCGCGCCCCATCAAAATTATTTTTTTTTAACCTAAATAACACATACCCTAATCCAAAAATCTCCCTAAGCTTAACAAAACCCTAAACCCAAAAACCCAACAAACCTAAATCTAACAAAACCTAACCTAAAAAAAACGTAACCAACTCAGCAATTTGGTAATAATGGACGATGACTTCCGGTCTTTTTCAAGACACCGCTTTTTTTTCCGGCCTCAATAGGTGCATTTTCTAAGGGAATTTTTTATTTTTGCCAAACCCAAATTAAAAAAAAAAAAAAAATCATCACCAAATTTGTATGGCACCTTTTTCCATTAAAACACGACCCCATCAAAAAAAAGCATTTAAAAAATTTGCCGGGGAAAATTAGTAGGGTCTTATGGTTTTTAATAAAAACCAAAACCAAACCCTTTTAGGTTTTAATGAAACCAAAACAAACCTAAAAATCTTAAAAACAGGTTCCACGCTAAGCTGACACAAATTTTTGGTTTAGTATTATATTTACTGTTTTTAAGAATCTGTTTTATTTTAATGAGTCTGACCCTTACTTTGTCTACAGGGCCGATTTAAATTTCAGCGATCCAAATTTATATTATTTATTTTTTGGTTGCGGGTCCCGGAAGATGCCATAAAATGCTCGTAGACGAAACCCCGTGTGACGAACACGCATTTTTTTGCCACCACTCGGGCATCTTTTGGGAGAAAAATCCCAAAAAGATGCCGGAAAAAGTGCGTGTGACACCTTTGGGTTGGGTTAGGGGGTCAGGTTAGGTTGGGTTAGGTTAGTGCACGCAAAGGGGGTGAAGAGGGGTGCTGGGTTAGGTCTGTAGGTTTGTCTCTTTTGAATAAAGGCCCCAATTCCTATTCCTTTTTAGGTCAACAAGTTGGGGGCAGGTGGAAAACCCGGGTTTTTTTTGGGGGGGGAGCACACACATAGGGAAATATGGGCCCCCCCCCCCCCCCAAAAAAAAAAATTAAACTAGGAAAATTTTTCCTAGTTCATGGATTTACGGGGAAAATTTCCCTTTATGTTGGGGCCCCGACAAAAGGAGCACACTCATAAGGGGAAATATGGTCCCAAAAAAAATCCCTAAAATAGGGGAAAATTTTCCCCAGTACATAGACTTAATCGGATAATATTTCCCCCAAAAGTTCATGAACTAGGAAATCCCAGTTTAGGGATTTTTTTGTGGGGGGCCATTTTTCCCTTATTGTGTGCCCCCCAAAAACCCAAAAACCCCCGGTTTTTCCCCCCAGTCCCCCAACTTTTTGGGATAAGAAGAAGAAGATAGAGGGTGGGGCCTTTTTTCTTTAAGATTTTCCCCTAAACTTAACCACAAAGTATATCTAACCCCAACATTTTGGTTTCATTAAACCTTAAAACTCTGACAAATCTTTCCCCCCACGTTTTGTGCTTTTTGATGGAGATAGTGTTTTTAATGGAAAGGGACCATAAATTTGGGGATCATTTTTTTTTTTTTTAAAATGGGTTTGCGCAAATAAAAACATCTCCCGTAATAAAGGGCGGAGTTCGCGGTCGTTTCAGAGAAACCGGGCTATTTTTTTTTTGGCCTACCAATAGGTGCTTGCTCTAAGGAGATAGTTTTATTTTTTCGCAAAAAAAAAAAAAAAAAAAAAAAATGAAAAAAAGAAACTTAACCCACCCTTTTAGGTTTTTAAAGAAAACCCAACCTAACTGTAAAGGGGGTTTTTAAAGAAACCTAACCAACTGTAAGGGTTTTTAAAGAAACCCCTCCATATAGGGTTTTAAAGAACCTAAAACCCAACCTAACCACAAAAAATACTTTTTTTAATTTTTTTTTTTTTGGGTTGCGCAAAAAAACTTTATTTGAACAAGCACCCATTGTAGGCCCAAGAAAAATAGTGGGGTCTCTGAAAAAGACCGAAACCCCGTCCATTATAAACCCCATTCCATTAGAAAAAGCACCTATTGTAGGCCAGGAAAAAAAGTCGGTGTCTTTGAAAACGACCGCGAAGTCCTCGTCCATTATAGCCCGGGAGTCCTTGACGTATCTCTCGCATGGAAGGCGGCCGGCGATCTGTTTTTGGGGATGGCCCCGTCGGCATCTGCCTTGCTCTTCGCCGATATCTCGGCATGAAAAATTCCCCCCGCAGGGCTAGGACATTTTCCTTTTCTTTAAAAAGCTGGCAAGGATTTTAAAGTCTTTTCCTGAAAAAAAATTATCTTTTTTCGTCGATAAGCGAAGACAATTCAAGTTTGTGTCTTTTGACGGAAAGTTGCAATCGGGACAAATTTTTTTATAGATGAATTCATTTGTTGTAGTTTCAGCAATTATCATAGAAAATTAAACTTGTGTTTTTCGTATTTTTATACCTTTTGAGACTTTAGAGGATTTTCATGAAATCCAAATTGGGGGTCTTTCAATGTAGCGCTAGCGCTTCGTCCCAAGCCCCCGTCTTAGGACGCGTCTTTGACTTTCCTCGAAACCCTTTGGACCAGGGTTAAGACGAAAACCTAAACTTTATAATTGGGCCCTGGTCCCCCACAGGGGAGTGCCCAACCGGCAGGTGTGTATTGCGGTGTGTGTTTCGGGGCCCCACAAGGTAAGCAAGGTGGGTAGGAAACGGCATAGGCCTTTTTACCCCCTCAACCCCTCAATCCTCACCCCGTACCTCTACAGATAAGGAAAAGTGAAAGTGTTTGTAAAAAGGGTGCAAAGGTATTGTAGACGGGACAAAAGTCTTCTACACGGTACACCCAAGACCCAAAACCCATACGGCACCACACCTCCCCCTCAAAGGGCAAATCACACCATACCATTTGGGGACAGCACCGTCTCATCACATCCGTTAGATTTTTTACATTCAAAAAAATAGACGTGTTACACTAAACGGGCCCCCGCCGTGACGTCCAATGCACACGGTCCTGTCACGTAACGGTTTCGGGGAAAGAATATTTTAAAAAGTTATGAACTGTGCCGTGGATAATTGTTTTCTAAAGGGTTTATGTCCCCAAAACAGGCTTTTAGAGTAAAACCCCTTTTCACCCAAAAGTGTTTTCATGCAAATTTCTTCAACCTAGCCTCTGGGGCAAAACTCTGTTAGAGGGGAGCGGGGGAACTGCCGAGAATGACAGAACCGTGACGAATAGTGTAAATACAAGGCAGGGCTGACGGAACGCTGCCGTATTTCAGAGTGTGAACAGCCTTTACCCTTTCCCTTTCCCGAAGAAAACTAATCAAAAATCCGGGAAGTGATAGATTCATAGGGGTAAGCAGGGCAAATATCGCGCGTCCCGCAACGGTGCCTTCAACAATTACAAAAATAACAACAAGGTAGAGAGGGGTTTAATTAAGTGTTTTTAAATATCTTCGTGAAACCTTTTATTGGACAAACACGATTTTGAGGCTGAAACTTAATCCTCCTGAATAGTTTTGATGTGTTTTGAATTAATCTGGCTCTCGTTTTGTCGGAAATCAATGCTTGTTTATATGATGGTGGGGGGGGGGGGGGGGGAAACCTGCCCCTCCAGGTCCGCCCGCAAACATTGCTACGCTTCACACGCCAATTATGGGAAAATTTTCGTTTGTTCTCTTTATCATCTTTTACAAACCAAACCCCACCTCTAACATAACCTAATCTGTTTTAAAACCTAACTTAATTTTCGGCTGAAAATAACGGTAGATTTTTGGTACTACGTGTAATCCCATTATTATTCAATTGCGCCGGGGGAAATGGGGCTCAAAATACTCAGAATGAAGAAAGCTACACGATGATATAGGTAAGAATCCTAGGATTTTTGAAAGCCCACTACCAAAATAATACCAATATCTCTGCAAATTTACAGTCTAGACACATAGCAGAAAAGCAACAAGGCATACCTACAACATTAAATCTAAGCTATATGTATAGGTAGCAAAATTTTAGAATATCAATACGAGGGGCATCCTGCAATATATTATGCCCGATTTTGGTTACCTGTCATTCCTTTTACTTTTTAACTAGTATATTTTTCATTCACATTCACTGCACTGTGAATATTGTATTAAGTACAGCCCCATAATCATTTGCTTTCCCTACAAATCCCTTTTTTTTTATAACTGATAAATTTACGAAATTATTTTTTCAAATAAAAAAACACCTTTTTTTTTTCCAAAATCTCCTTGTAACATAGGGGTCTCTTTGCGCGCGGCAATACCCGGGAACTTGAATTTAGTCGGGCATCTACTGTTGATTAGAATTATAGATTTGTATAGGCGCTGATAAACAAAAAAAAAGTGAGGGACCACTGTAAAGAAAAAGTTTGGATCCTCGTATACAACGTCAGCCCCCTTCCCTCCATTGGTCCTTATAGTGAGGGTGCCTGTATTCCCAAAAACACCACTCATACCAAGAACACCTAAACCAACTAAGTCCCACAACACAAAAACTCCAGCTTAAAACAACATGAACATGGTAAGGTACCGGACCAAACCCGGACATGGGTTACTAACCTTTTCCAAACTTTTTAGTATTTGGGTGTATTTAGTCCCTTAATGCAAAAAAACGGGTACAAGCTGATTAACATTCATAATAATGATAGGTTAATATTACTATAGTAATATATACACAAATTAAAAATGAATTGCAAAAATTGTGTTTGCTTTCTATCAGTGAACTTGGTGGCTACTAGTGTTCTGTGATGGCTTTACTTGTCAAAGTTGTAGATGGAAAAGGAAAGAACAGAGGACATACAAAGTTATTGGCAATAGTTAGTTTATTTACTACAGCTTTCATAATATCCTGCCAAGCAAAGGCATGTATTGGCTGCCTTGTCCACACAATGGCTGTCTTTTGTCTAGACTTCTTCCCGGGTGGCCAGGTCTGGTGTCATGCTTTGTTGTTCTCGGTAGCAGAGCGCGGAGACAAATGCCTCCTTCGCCATTGTCCCCACAACAAAATATCTCCCTGGTTCAGGGCTGCCAACCCAGGCGCAGAGTGGTATTAGCCCAGGATTAACCTAAGCCCATGTTTGCTCTCGGTGTCTGTGTTGAAAAACACATTCTCGGGATTGGAACTACAGTCAAACCTCGGATTTCGAACGTCTTCCTTTTCGAATAAATCGGTTCACGAACAGAATTTCAACTCATAATTGCACCGGTTGTCGTACGATAACTCGGTTGCCGAACAAGCTCTTTTTTTTTTTTTTTTTTTACATCACAAAGGGCTGGCCAAGGGCACAACAAAAAGAGGTAACACAAAGCCCGCTTAGTTGTCAGTCCCTATAAAGAAAACAGTAAGATAATAAAATAAGTTAATGAAATTTTTTTTATAATAAAAAATGTTATATAATATTACATTGCATTTATAGGCTTTTTAATGCATGAAATACAGCTAATAGGTATACAAAAAAAAAGATCTTTATTTTGAGTCAGGAACGGATTAATCCATTTTATTTTGTTTCTTATGGAAAAATGTGTCTGTTTTAGAACTTTTGGGAACTAATTAAGTTCGAAAACCGAGGGCGTGTCTGTACTTGTCTAATATGGAAACTCCATGTTAGACTCCCTAGTCCATATTTAAAAATTTGGCCACTAGTTTCTCTCACCAGTGTGTGTGCGCATGTGTTTTTTAAGTTTGCTTTTGTTGGTAAATGTTTTCCCACACTCCTGACACTCAAAGTTTCTCTCACCAGTGTGGGTGAGCATGTGTATGTTAAGATTGCTCTTCCTGTTAAATGTTTTCCCACACTCCTGACACTCAAAGTTTCTCTCACCAGTGTGGGTGAACATGTGTCTGTTAAGATCGCTCTTGTCGGTAAATGTTTTCCCACACTCCTGACACTCAAAGTTTCTCTCACCAGTGTGGGTGACCATGTGTCTGTTAAGATGGCTCTTCACGGTAAATGTTTTCTCACACTCCTGACACTCAAAGTTTCTCTCACCAGTGTGGGTGACATGTGTGTGCTAAGACTGCTCTTCTGGGTAAATGTTTTCCCACACTCCTGACACTCAAACTTTCTCTCACCAGTGTGGGTGACCATGTGTCTGTTAAGATTGCTCTTCTCGGTAAATGTTTTCCCACACTCCTGACACTCAAAGTTTCTCTCACCAGTGTGGGTGACCATATGTGCATTTAAGATGCTCTTCTGGTAAATGTTTTCCCACACTCATGACACTAAAGTTTCTCTCACCAGTGTGGGTGAACATGTGTCTGTTAAGATGATCTTGAGGCAAATGTTTTCCCACACTCTGACACATAAAGTTTCTCACACCAGTGTGGGTGACCATGTGTGATTAAGATGGTTCTTCATGGTAAATGTTTTCCACACTCCTGACACTCAAAGTTTCTCTCACAGTGTGGATGACCATGTGTGCTTTAAGACTGCTCTTCCGGTAATGTTTTCCCACACTCCTGACACTCAAAGTTTCTCTCACCAGTGTGGGTGACCATGTGTCTGTTAAGATGGCTCTTCTCGGTATATGTTTTCCCACACTCCTGACACTCAAAGTTTCTCTCACCAGTGTGGATGAACATGTGTGTTTAAGATGCTCTTCTGGTAAATGTTTTCCACACTCCTGACACTCAAAGTTTCTCTCACCAGTGTGGATGAACATGTGTGCCTTAAGACTGCTCTTCCGGGTATATGTTTTCCCACACTCCTGACACTCAAAGTTTCTCTCACCAGTGTGGGTGACCATGTGTCTGTTAAGATGCTCTTCTCGGTAAATGTTTTCCCACACTCCTGACACTCAAAGTTTCTCTCACCAGTGTGGGTGACCATGTGTGCATTAAGATGGCTCTTCTTGGTAAATGTTTTCCCACACTCCTGACACTCAAAGTTTCTCTCACCAGTGTGGGTGAGGATATGTCTGTTAAGACTGCTCTTGCTGGTAAATGTTTTCCTACACTCCTGACATTGAAAGTCTCTCACACCAGTGTGGGTGAGCATGTGGCTCCTAATAGCAGCCTTATGAGTGAACACTTTGCCACAGTGGTCACACCTCAGCCCTGTCTTGCGTATATGGGTGAGGATGTGTGTATTAATGCCAGCCTTGCTGGAGCGCACTTTCCCACAGTCGTCACAAGTGTAGGTCCTCACGTCCTCCATTGCAGCACTACTTCTGCCAGCACACCTGTGGTGGGAGGCGTCAGCTGGTCCTGCAGGAACCCTGGTGGAGGCCGGCCAGGCTGCCCCAGGGATGAACCAAGCGTTCCCTAATACAAGGGAAGCCGGGAGGAGTCCTGGCGTGGGCGCCGACCTGGACTCTTCACCTCAGCACCTGTAACATTGGTGGCCGTTAGCACACAAGCAGGCAAGTGCTTCCTTTAAGGGTGCTTCCTGCTTCACCCTTCAGCTAACACCTAGCCAGTGTTTGCAGCCAAGGAGTAAGGCCAGCACAGGAGCCTCACGCCACCACTCTACATGGTGGAGGAGTGGAGTGGTGAGTGGCTAGTGACCTTCAATGCAGGCAACTTTTTTTTTTTTTTTTTACATCACAAAGAACTGGCCAAGGGCACAACAAATATAGGTAATACAAGGCCCGCTTAGTTGCCAGTCCCTATAAAGAAGACAGTAAGAGAATAAAAAAAAAAATACGAGGGGTGGGCCAATTTAGTTTGGGAGGTGTCGTGTTACTCTTCTCTTGAAAAGATTTAAGTCGTAGGAAAGTGGAAAAATAAAAACAGGAAGAGAGTTCCAGAGTTTACCAGTGAAAGGGATGAAAGAGGAAAGATACTGATTAACTCTTGCATTAGGAAGATGGACAGGGATGAGAATGAGTAGAAAGTCTTGTGCAGAGAGGCCGCGGGAAGGGGGGAGGCATGCAGTTAGCAAGTTCAGAAGAGCAGTGAGCATGAAAATAATGGTAGAAGATAGCAAGAGAAGCAACATTCCGGCGGTGATTTAAAGATTGAAGACAGTCAGTCAGAGGAGGGGAGTTGATGAGACGAAAAGCTTTTGACGTAACCCTGCTTAGGAGAGCTGTATGAGTGGATCCTCCCCAAACATGTGAGACATACTCCATACATTGGGCTGACAAGGCTCCTGTAGAGAGCAAGCAACTGCAAGGGAGAAAAAAAAGGACGCAGATGCCACAGGACACCTAACTTCTTAGAAGCTGTTTTAACGAGAGATGAAATGTGAGATTTCCAGTTCAGATTTTTAGTAAAGGATAGTCCTAGAATGTTCATTGTAGAAGAAGATAGTTGAGTGTCATTGAAGAAGAGGGGATAGTTATCTGGCAGGTTTTGTCGAGTAGATAGGTGAAGAAATTAGGTTTTTGAGGCATTGAACAAAACAAGGTTTGCTTTGCCCCAATCAGAAATTATAGAAAGATCAGAAGTTAGGCGCTCGGTGGCATCTCTCCGTGAATCACTTAGTTCCTGTTGAGTTGGACGTCTAATAAAAGACGTTGAAAAATGCAGGGTAGAATCATCAGCATAGGAGTGGATAGGGCTTTGGGTTAGACTTAGAAGATCATTAATGAATAATAGAAAGAGAGTGGGTGATAGGACAGAACCCTGGGGAACACCACTATTGATAGATTTAGGAGAAGAACAATGTCCGTCTACAGTAGCTGCAATAGAACGGTTTGAAAGGAAACTTAAGATGAAGGTACAGAGAGAAGGATAGAAACCGAATGAGGGTAGTTTGGAAATTAAGGATTTGTGCCAGACTATCAAAAGCTTTTGATATGTCAAGGGCAACAGCAAAAGTTTCACCCAAACCCCTAAAGGAGGATGACCAAGATTCAGTTAGGAAAGCTAGAAGATCGCCAGTAGATCGCCCTTTACGGAAACCGTACTGACTATCAGATAGAAGATTGTGAGCAGATAGATGCTTAAGAATCTTCTTATTAAGTATAGATTCAAAAGCTTTAGAAAGGCAGGAAGTCAAAGCTATAGGACAGTAGTTTGAAGGATTAGAACGGTCACCCTTCTTAGGAACAGGTTGGATGTGAGCAAACTTCCAGCAAGAAGGAAAGGTGGAAGTAGATAGACAAAGACGGAAAAGTTTGACCAGGCACGGTGTAACCAGGTAGCACCAGGTAGGGTGCAAGCACAGAAGCACAGTTTTTGAGAACAATAGGAGGGACTCCGTCAGGACCGTAAGCCTTCCGAGGATCTAGGCCAGAAAGGGCAAAGAAAACATCATTATTAAGGATCTTAATGACAGGCATAATATAGTCAAGGGTGGAGGAGAGGAGGACAGCTATCAGGAACGCAAGTTA